>MU741522.1:13279-40616 GCA_026770625.1 Nicotiana glauca
TTTCACCACTTTTCACCATTCTTTCAAAACCCAAACACCATAGGCGATTTTTCAAGAGCAAACTTCATCCCAAATCACTTGTAAGTTGATTTTTACTCAATTCTTTCAATCTTTAACATCATTAAACATGTTTTCCACTTGAAATCAAGGATTTTCATTGGTGAAATTGGGGTTTTTGGGTAGTTACTAGGTTTTTTATAAATTGGGGAGTTGGACCTCGATTTGAGGTCCGATTTCAAAACAAATTACATATTTGAGTTCGTGGGGGAAATGGGTAACCGGTTTTTGGTCCGAACCTCGGGTTTTGACCACGTGGGCCTGGGGGCATTTTTGGAATTTTTGGGAAAAACTTGAGAAAGTCATTTTTATGCATTCAAATCGATTCATATAGTGTTTATTAAAGTAATTGAACAATTAGTGATTAGATTCGAGCGAATTGGAGGTGGAACCGCGAGGTAAAGCGATTGTTGAGGATTAAGTGGATTTCAAGGCCTTGAGGTAAGTGTTTGGTTTAACCCTAGCTTGAGGGAATAGGAATTGAGTCTTGTTGCTAATTGCTATGTGATGGAGTACGGTGTATAGGCATGGTGACGAGTATCTATACATCGATGTCTAGCATGACCGTGAGTCCTTATAATGTGATTACCATGACTCGGTTGTGAACTCTGTGTTTATTGGAGAATTTCTATATGTTGTGATTAACATGTGAACGGTAAAATGATTATTTGATTCCTGGGAGCATTGGCTCGAATTGTGATGTGAATATTGAGAGTGTATAAAACGACTTGATTCTTTGGAGCGTGGTCTCAAAATAGTAGAGTGAATTATAAGATAAGAAAAGTAAGAAAGAGAAAGCGTTGTTAATATTCCCTTGCCGGGACGTTTGGTTGAACGTGTTGGATTCTTTCCCTTGCCGGGATTTTTGTCAAATATTTGCTTATATTTATGACCCTTAATTGTGACTATTGTTGGGGAACCAGACTGTTAAATGACATTGAGGAGCAGGTTGCGCGCCGCAACAATGATATTGAGGATCGGGTTGCACGCCGCAACAATGATATTGAGCATCGGGTTGCGCGCTGCAACAGTGATACCTGATAAATGGTATGGGTCGGGTTGCACACCGCAACAGTGATACCTGATAAATGGTATGTGTCGGGTTGCACGTCGCAACAACGTTAATTGTGGAGCGGGTTGCATGCCGCAACAGTGATATTCGTGGAGCGGGTTGCACGCCGCAACAATTATTGATACCATATGTTGAGTGTTGATTCCTTATTCATTGTGAATCTAAGCTGCTTTAATTTTGTTACCTGGAATTGCTGTTAATATTGTATCTACCCATAACATGTTTCCCCTCCCATGTTGTTAATTGCCTTGTATTCGATATTCCGTTGTATATTTATAACTGCACAGGTTTATGTGGTGTCCAGTCTAGCCTCGTCATTACTTTTCCAGGGTTAGGCTAGACACTTACCAACACATGGGGTTGGTTGTGCTGATGCTACACTTCTGTGCATTTTTGCACAAGTCCAGGTTTTGAGGAGCAGCAACAGTATTAGTGCGGGAGCAGGTTTTCATTTTCACGAGACTGAGGTAGCCTTGTAGGCGTCCGCAGGCCTGGCGTCTCTTCTTTATGTTCTCTTTTAGACTGTCGCCTCATTGTTTTCGAGACAGACAACTTATATATTTCTTTCAGACCATTGTATTTAGTATATTCTTAGTAGTTCGTGAGTACTGTGACACCAAATCTTGGGTAGAGGCTATTATTGACTATTCCGCGTTTTGATTCGTATTTATAAATCAGACTTCTGCTATTGTTCTTATTAAATTTCATGTTCTTTATTGATGCTATAAACTGTTGAAATAATTGTTTAGTAAGGGAAAGGTAGTGGAGTTGGCTTGCCTAGCTACCACGAGTAGGCGCCATCACGATCCCGATGGTGGGAAATCCGGGTCGTGACAGATAACCAAATGATTATTTTGTCCAATGTGAATTATATTTTAAAGGGACAAAAAGGCGAATGACATTTCGTTAAAGGCCTTAATGCTTTTAATATAGTATAGATTTACTCCCACTAGAAAAGACAAACCAAGGAAAAAAAAAGTTTACCTATGTCTAAAATTCTCTCTCGAAAACACTCGTTACCACCCTTGTTCATACCACCCAAACCTCCAGATATCTTTCATCCTTCACTTCTCCATCATCAAGATTGGAAAACCAGACTCCTTCTCTTCCAAATACCAGTAACATGATCATAGACCAAGGGGAGGATACTAAATAGCCTACTCGTCAACTTCCTTTATCGTACCTCCATACCTTGCTATCCCACAATATTTCCAATCCCACCACTCTAGACGATGCTCCAGTTAATTCTGACCAAGCTATCATGGCAGAAATGGAAGCACCTACTGCTTCGAACTTCTTTATTCCACTGACTCTGGAAGACAAGGAACGAATCTATCAACCATGGAAGCATGCAATGATTGTCAAACTTTATGGACAAAAAATTGGACATCAATTATTAAGGAAAAAACTCTACACCTTATGGAAATCTACGGAGAACCTTCCACTTGTCGATCTAGGTTCAGATTTTTACTTATTGAAATTCCAAAAAAAAAAAAGAAAATATGTTGCATGCTCTTAATGATGGACCTTGGTTTATTCTAAACCATTTCTTGACTGTTAGGCTATGGGATCCAAAGTTTATGCCATCTGAGACAACCATCAATCACTCAGTCATTTGGCTCCGCTTACCTGAGTTGCCAATTGAATTTTACGATTTTAGTATCTTAAAAAAATTGGGTAATAAGGTGGGAAAATTATTAGCGGTTGATAATTGTACTTCCTCCACCCTAAGGGGCCGTTATGCTAGATTGTGTGTTCAAGTTCCATTGGACCAACCGCTCTGCACTCATGTTTTTATTGGCCACCATAAATAAAATATTGTCTATAAAGGACTTAATTTGTTTTGCGTTAAATGTGGAAGAATGGGCCATAATCAACTACTACGCTCATACACTAAGCCAGTTGCCTCACTGGATCCAAATTCTACTAAGCCTACTCAAAGCACTAATATTGTGCCAAGTGATGATGAATGGAAGGTGGTTACATTTCCATCTAATGCAGCCAGGAGAAGCAATAATCTCCACAGAAATTCACAAAGACCAGGTATGCTACTAGAAACTAATACTACGACTAATACCTTACCTTTTAATAAGCTCTCCATTCATAACTTAAATAAAGCTTCTAACTCGCACACCAATGGGCTACCATCTCATGATGCCATACCTATTACTAAGCCTAATGCCTTTGCTGCACTTGAGTTAGAGGAACTCCCTAATCCTCTACCTACCAAGCTTAACTTACCTAATAATCCACTACTAACTACTCCTAAAACAGTCCACTTTTTTGACCATCATTGTGACAACCAATTACAATTGGTCCACTCTCCACATCACACTCAAACATTACATGCAATAAGCCATGATCAACTCCATCACATGCAACACATATCTCCTCTCTTCCCATTTGTCAGCCCACTTCATTCAATGACTCCCAACAAAAGACACAAAATACAAATGCACAAGACAAACACCCTAAATCCATCTTACCCTCCTCTTCAGCCAAAACTAGCTTAATCCCCATGCAGGAACATCATCATGAGATATCCTCCACCATATCAAAATTTTCGTCAAATACACAGCCTTCAACACCATCAATCACACCGCCTGTATCCTCTATTAAACCCCTTCCTCATTTACACTTACCATCACTTCCTCATCAGACCTATCTTCTCAAATCAATATTTCAACTACTTTAACTACTCCCACCCACGAACGAAATGCTTGCCAACAGCCTAGAATACTTGAGAAGTGTAACGACCCGGTCCGTCATTTCATGTATTACATCCCAGTTTTCCCCAATTATTGCTTCTTCATGTTCCATTATTGTCATCGGGTGAGTTAGAGTCGAATTGGATTGGTTTGGATAGGAAGTGAGACACTTAGTCTCTTTAAGGAAGGTTTGGTTTGGAAAAGTCAACCTGATATTGACTTATGAGTTAAAGGGCTTGGATGTGAATTCCGGTGATTCGGTTAGCTCCGGGAGGTAATTTGTGACTTAGGAGCGCGATCAGAAGTGATTTTGGAGGTCCGGTGTAGAATTAGGCTTGAATTGGCGAAGTTAATATTTTGGCGAAATCCGGTTGATAGGAGAGATTTTGATCTGAGGGTCGGATTGGAATTTCGAAAGATGCAGTAGCTCCGTTAGGTGATTTTGGATATGTGTGTAAAGTTTCAGGTCATTCGGAGGTGTTTTGGTCGGGTTTTTGATCTAATGTGCAATTCAGAAGTTTTTAAGAAACTTAGGCTTGAATCCGATGTGATTTAATGGTTTTAGCATTGTTTGATGCATTTTGAGGGTTGGAACAAGTTTGAATGAGGTTCTAGGATGTGTTGGTGATTTTGGTTGAGGTCCTGGGGGCCTCGGGTTGAATTCGAGTGGTTAAACGAGAGTTTTGAAGTTTGTTTCAGGTCTATTTTTGCTGTCATCTGGTATTTCCGCTTCTGCGGAAATGGACCGCAGAAGCGGGTGAGGCATCACATAAGCGGTCAGTGGTATGGTAGAGTATTTCCGCAGAAGCGGACCCTTTTCGTATCAGCGGGTCCGCAGGAGTGAGTGAATAACAGCAGAAGCGGTCTTGGGTAATCCGCAGAAGCGAAAAATGAGTCGCAAAGGCGGAAGTTGGATTTTAAATGAAAATCCGCATAAGCAGGAATTTGGCCGCAGAAGCGGTCCCGCATAAGCGGAAGCGGGACCGTAGAAGCAAAAAAGACTATGTACAGAAGAGGTTTAAATGTTATATTTCATCCGCGAGCAAGAGGTAGTTTCCACAATTTTTGAGCGACTTGGAGAGCTTTGGGCGAGAATTTTTGAGGGTTTTGACTGAGAATCGATTGGAGATAAGTCCCTTGGCCTAATTATTCCAGTTTATGGCAGGATTAACATGTAAATTGGTGGAAATTCATCAAAAAGGGGGTAAGTTAGGGCTTGAGAAATTCTTAGTTAAAATTGGAATTTGGAGGGTCAAATGGACTCCGATTTTGGTAAATTTATTACGGGTAGACTCTTGGCAAGACGAGGTTTCCGGTGATGTAAATTTCGTAATTTTTCGAGAAGTGGGCCCGGGGCTCGGGTTTTGCCAACTTCGTGATTTTTGGTGTTTTTCGAGTCTTTTCGATTGGGTTATGTTTCTTTGACCTATAGTAATGTATTTCTTGTGGCTTTGATCAGATTCGGCATGCGACGAGGTTGATTCGAGAGGAAAAGGCATAGCGAGCTAGACTTTTGGCCGGCGTGAGGTGAGTAATAGATGTAGATGATGACCTGAGGGTTTGAAACCTCGGTATATCGCATTGTGATGCTTTATTGAGGCGATACACGTACTCTATGAAGAGTGCGGGGTCGTTTGTGATTTGGGACTATGAATTAGTCCGTCCCGAGTGATGTTCATACTATGTTCTTGACTAGAGATTGATTGGTAATCATCCTACTTGGATTTTATGGATATATTTGGGCTTTGTGCCGATTACTTGAATCCTTTAGGGATTATTATCACTGTTTCCATGATACTTGGCATGTTAAATGATTTCAGTCCTGATTAAACACTATTTTGAAATGTTCAATCATATTTCTAAGATTTAAAACTTAAACTACATTTTCAGACGTTTTGGAGTTGAGAGCTATTACTTGACATTGCCCTAGTGGCTCACTTGCATATTCTGGACTGAGTACGGATAGGGCTGCACGCCACAACGATGTGATGATGATATTGCGTTTGGGCTGTAGGAGCCCCTCCAGAGTCTGAACCCCCACAGTGAGCGCGGGTACCCAAATGGATCGGGCTACGCGCCGCAGCGGTCACGTGCATTGCATTGCATTTATGCATTGGTATTTACCTGATCTACCTGTCATGGTTTGTTGCTATTTCACTGTTATATTTGTTGGATTGCCGATATTAGCTTTATATTGTAATATGTCGTTATTTCTTATCTCCAGTTATTATATATGTTTATTACTCACTGAGTTGGAGTACTCACTTTACTCCCTGCACTATGTGTGCAGATACAGGTGTTCCAGAGGCTTAGCGGCGTTGTTGCTGCTCTTCAGATTATCTCAGGAGTTGTCGAGGTAGCTACCTGGCATACGCAGGACCCGACTCCTCCCCTTATCTCTTTTGATTTCGCATCCTAGACTCTTTTATGCTTCGATTTTGCTACTCAGTTGTATTAGAGGCTCTAAACTCGTGACCCCAGATCTGTTGGGAGTTGTTTTGATAGTTACTATGGTTTTTCCATATTGTTCTTTTTGCTATCAGACTATTAATATTGTTAACTGCTAAATTAACTTAAACAACTAGTAATGAGATTTCGTATTTGGGTTTGAGAGTATTCAAATGGTCCGGCTTGCCTAGCAATCGTGTTGGGCGCCATCACGATCGGGATTGGGGTTGTGACAAGTTGGTATCACAGCCTAGGTTACTAGGCCTCACGAGTCATGAGCCGGTTTAGTAGAGTCTCGCGGATCGGTATGGAGACGTCTGTATTTATCCTCGAGAGGCTGCAAAACCTTTACTAAAAACTTCACATTCTTGAAATTCTTGTCGTGTGGCTTTGTTGATCCGAGAACTAAACTTCTGCATTCTATTCTCTCCCAGATGGCGAGAACCCGTGCTACCGGACGTGGCGGACGACCATCATTACCACCCACTAGAGGCCGTGGGCGCGGTCGTGGTCGAGGCAGACCAGTGAGGGCAGCACTTGCAGATCCACCAGTTGCCCCGGTTCAGGACCAGCCTTCAGTTGTAGATGCTCCAGCAGCACCTGTTCAGGCATCGGCAGTGCCCATTGTGATTCCTGGCCTCCAGGAGGCTTTAGCTCAGATACTATCCGTCTGCACTGGCCTAACTCAGGCAATCTCAGCCACTACTGCAGCAGCTACCTCACAGACCGGGGGTGGCCATCAGACCCCCGCTGCTCGCACACCTGAGCAGGTTGTTCAGGGATTGCAGACATCGGGAGCAGTTCCAGCTTAGCCGGTTGCACCAGTAGCACCAACCGCACCATTTGCACCAGCTCTAGCCTATTTGGTTCCAGCTATGCCAGATGATGAGCAGCGTCGTCTTGAGAGATTTGGCAGGCTTCAGCCTCTGACGTTCAGTGGTACTGAGGGCAAGGATGCCCAGGGTTTTCTGGATAAGTGCTAGCGTATGCTTCGCACGGCAGGGATCTTAGAGTCGAGTGGTGTGGCTTTTACTACCTTCCAGTTCTCAGGGCCTGCATTTGCATGGTGGGAGGAGTTTGAGAGGTGTAGGCCTGTTGGAGTAGCGCCCGTTACATGGCAGCAGTTCTCCATTCTCTTTCTGGAGAAGTATGTACCGCAGTCTCGCAGGGAGGAGCTGCGTCGTCAGTATGAGTGGTTGATTCAGGGGGACATGTCTGTGACCCAGTACGAGATGAGGTTTACGCAGTTAGCTCGGCATGCTACATGGATGATCCCGACTGATAGGGAGAGGATTAGGAGGTTCGTGGATGGCCTCAACTATCCACTCTGCATTTTGATGACCACAGAGAGGGTTATGAGTGCTTCGTTCGAGGAGGTAGTCGACATGGCTCGGGAGATTAAGACGGCTCGCCGTCGGGAGCATGAGGAGAGGGAGGCCAAGATACCTCGAGGTTCAGGTAGCTTCAGTGGTGCTCTGTCTAGGGGCCTGTTCCAGCATGGTAGAGGTCGTTCCTTCAGGCCTCCTCAATCAGGTCGCCCAGAGTACAGTGGGCTTCTTCAGGCCGTGGTCATCAGGGATTTCAGCAGGGCCAGTCTTCACTTAGTGGCCTTCCAGCTTAGAGCTCTACTCTTGCTTCTTCAGCCCAGGGTTCTTCAGCAGCGAGGGGTTCCCTTCAGTCCCCTTCTCCAGCACCGGGTAGTTGCTACGAGTGCGGTGAGTTTGGTCAGATGAGGAGACAATGTCCTCGACTTCGTGGTGGTCGGTCTCAGCAGATGGATCAGCCCTCCTCTTCTTCTCTATCTACTTCAGCACCCTCCCAGTCAGGTAGAGGTGGGGTCCAGGCAGCTAGGGGCCGCCCTAGGGGTGGAGACCGATCTGGTGGCGGTCAAGCTCGCTTCTATGCATTGCCAGATAGGAGGGATGCCATTGCATCAGATGCTGTTATCACAGGTATTATCTCAGTCTGCCATAGGGATGCCTCTGTTTTGTTTGATCCCGGATCTATCTATTCCTATGTATCTTCTTATTTTTCTCATCACCTGGGGACTACCCGAGGGTGTCTTGCCTTGCCTGTTCACGTATCTACCCCGGTGGGTGATACTATTATTGTGTATCATGTATATCGATCTTGTCTGGTGACTATTGGGGGTCTGGAGACCCGAGTTGACTTGTTGTTGTTGAGCATGGTAGATTTTGATGTTATTCTGGGTATGGACTGGCTATCTCCGTACCATGCTATTCTGGATTGTCATGCCAAGATAGTTACATTGGCTATTCCGGGTGTTTCGAGGATTGAGTGGCGTGGTATGACTGACTATGTTCCTAGCAAGGTGATTTCTTTCCTAAAGACCCAGCGGATGGTTGGGAAAGGTTGTCTATCGTATTTGGCTTTTGTGAGAGATGTTGGAGCTGAGACTCCTAGTCTTGATTCTCTTCCCGTTGTGAGGGACTACCCTGATGTGTTTCCTGCAGACCTGTCGGGCATGCCACCAGACAGGGACATTGATTTTGGTATTGATCTGGTACCGGGCACTCAGCCCATTTCCATTCCTCCGTATCATATGGCACCGACGGAGTTGAAGTAACTAAAGGATCAGCTTCAGGAACTCCTATATAAGGGGTTTATTCGTCATAGTGTGTCACCGTGGGGTGCACCGGTCCTATTTGTGAAAAAGAAAGATGGCACGATGAGAATGTGCATTGACTATAGGCAGTTGAACAAGGTGACAGTGAAGAACAAGTATCCACTACCGCGTATTGATGATTTGTTTGACCAGCTCCAGGGGGCAAATGTATTCTCCAAGGTTGATTTTCATACAGGCTATCACCAGCTGAAGATTAGGGATTCAGATATTATGAAGACGACCTTCAGGACTAGATATGGGCACTATGAGTTTCTAGTTATGTCTTTTGGGCTGACTAATGCCTCAGCTGCATTCATGCATCTGATGAACAGTGTATTTTGGCCGTATCTGGATTCAATTGTTATCGTTTTTATTGATGATATCCTGGTATACTCGCGTAGCCAGGAGGAGCATGCTTAACATTTGAGAGTGGTATTACAGAGATTGAGGGAGGAGAAGATTTCTGTGGCTTGGTTCTCCAAGTGTGAGTTCTGGCTTGGTTCTGTGGCTTTTCTGGGACATGTGGTGTCCAGTGATGGTATTCAGGTTGATCCAAAGAAGATAGAGGCGGTGCAGAGTTGGCCTAGACCGTCCTCAGCCACGGAGATTCGAAGTTTCCTCGGTTTGGCAGGTTATTATTGCCGATTCGTCCAGGGTTTTTCATCTATTGCTTCGCCCTTGACCAAGTTGACGCAGAAGGGTGCACCATTTGTATGGTCGGACAAGTGCGAGAAGAGCTTTCAGAAACTCAAGACAGCTTTGACCACAACTCCAGTATTGGTATTGCCATCAGTTTCAGGTTCTTACACCGTGTATTGTGATGCTTCAAGAGTTGGGATCGGATGTATGTTGATGCAGGAGGGTAGAGTTATTGCATATGCTTCTCGTCAGTTGAAGCCTCATGAGAAGAACTACCCCGTGTATGATTTGGAGTTGGCTGCTATAGTTCATGCTTTGAAAATTTGGAGGCATTACTTATATGGCATGTCTTGTGAGGTGTATACTGATCATCGTAGCCTTCAGCATTTGTTCAAACAGAAAGATCTTAATTTGAGACAGCGGAGGTGGCTTGAGTTACTCAAGGACTATGATGTTACCATATTGTATCACCCGGGGAAGGCCAATGTAGTGGCCGATGCTTTGATCCAGAAGGCGGTTAGTAAGGGTAGTTTAACGTACATTCCAGTTGGGGAGAGGCCCTTTGCAGTCGATGTCCAGGCTTTGGCCAATCGGATGGTGAGGTTAGATATTTCGGAGCCTAGTCGGGTGTTGGCTTGTGTGGTTTCTCGGTCTTCCCTGTATGACCGCATCAGAGAGCGTTAGTATGATGATCCAAATTTCCTTGTCCTTAAGGACAGGGTCCAGCATGATGATGCCAGAGATGTGACTATTGATGATGAGGGTGTGTTGAGGATGCAGGGCCGGATTTGCGTGCCCAATATGGATGTGCTTCGTGAGTTGATATTAGAGGAGGCCCACAACTCGCGGTATTCCATTCATCCGGGTGCCGCGAAGATGTATACGGATTTGAGACAATATTACTGGTGGAGGAGAATGAAGAAGGACATTGTGAGTCATATAGCTCGGTGTCTCAACTGTCACTAGGTGAAATATGAGCATCAGAGGCCCGGTGGTGTACTTCAGTGCATGGATATTCCCGAGTGGAAGTGGGAGATAATTACTATGGATTTTGTGAGTGGTCTCCCTCGGACATCGAGGAAGTTTGATTTGATTTGGGTGATTGTGGATCGGCTGACCAAGTCCGCGCACTTCATTCCGGTGTGTACTACCTATTCTTCGGAGTGGTCAGCAGAGATTTTCATCCGGGAGATTGTTCGATTGCATGGGGTCCCAGTTTCTATTATCCCAGATAGGGGTACTCAATTTACTTCCCAGTTTTGGAGGACTTTTCAGCGAGAGTTGGGTACCCAGGTAGAGTTGAGCATGACGTTTCATACTCAGATGGATGGGCAGTCCGAGCGTACTATCCAGATATTGGAGGACATGTTGCGTGCCTATGTTATTGATTTTGGAGGTTCTTAGGCTGAGTTCCTACCACTGGCAGAGTTTGCCTACAACAACAACTATCAGTCAAACATTCAGATGGCACCGTATGAGGCCTTATATGGGAGACACTGTAGATCTCTGGTTGGTTGGTTTGAGCCCGGCGAGGCTAGGCTATTGGGGACAGATTTGGTCCAGGATGCCTTAGACAAGGTGAAAGTGATCCAGGAGAGACTTCGTACAGCTCAATCGCGTCAGAAGAGTTATGCGGACAGGAAGGTTCGAGATGTATCTTATATGGTGGGCGAGAAGGTCTTGTTGAAGGTTTCGCCTATGAAGGGCGTTATGAGATTTGGGAAGAAAGGGAAGTGGAGTCCGCGTTTCATTTTTGAGATACTTAGGAGGATTGGAGAGGTGGCCTATATGCTTTTTTTGCCACCCATCTTGTTGGGGGTTTATCCAGTATTTCATGTTTCTATGCTCCGGAAGTATGTTTGGGACCCGTCTCATGTGATAGACTTCAGCACAGTCCAGTTGGATGATGATTTGACCTATAATGCGGAGCCAGTGGCTATTTTGGGTTGTCAGGTTCAGAGATTGAGATCAAAGGATATGGCTTCGGTGAAGGTGTAGTGGAGAGGTCGGCCTGTGGAGGAGGCTACTTGGGAGACCGAGCAGGAGATGCGGAGCAGATATCCTCACATATTTGAGGTTCCAGGTATGTTTCTTGACCCGCTCGAGGATGAGCGTTTGTTTAAGTTGGGGAGGATGTAACGACCCGACCCGTCGTCTCATGTATTACAGCCTAGTTTTCCCCAATTATTGCTTCTTCATGTTCCATTACTGTCATCGGGGTGATTTAGAGTCGAATTGGATTGGTTTGGATAGGAAATGAGACACTTAGTCTCTTTAAGGAAGGCTTGGTTTGGAAAAGTTAACCGGATGTTGACTTATGAGTTAGAGGGCTCGAATGTTAATTCCGGTGATTCGGTTAGCTTCGGGAGGTGATTTGTGACTTAGGAGCGTGATCAGAAGTGATTTTGGAGGTCCGGTGTAGAATTAGGCTTGAATTGGCGAAGTTAGTATTTTGGCGAAATCCGGTTGATAGGTGAGATTTTGATTCGAGGGTCGGATTGGAATTTCGAAAGTTGTAGTAGCTCCTTTAGGTGATTTTGGATATGTGTGTAAAGTTTCAGGTCATTCGGAGGTGTTTTGGTTGGGTTTTTGATCGAATGTGCAATTCGGAAGTTTTTAAGAAACTTAGGCTTGAATCCGATGTGATTTAATGGTTTTAGCGTTGTTTGATGCGTTTTGAGGGTTGGAACAAGTTTGAATGAGGTTCTAGGATGTGTTGGTGATTTTGGTTGAGGTCCCGGGGGCCTCGGGGTGAATTCGAGTGGTTAAACGAGAGTTTTGAAGTTTGCTTCAGGTTTGTTGTTGCTGTCATCTGGTATTTCCGCTTCTGCGAAAATGGACCACAGAAGCAGTTCTGCAGAAGCGGTTCCGCAGAAGCGGGTGAGGCATCTTATGAGCAGTCGATGGTATGGTAGAGTAGTTCCGCAGAAGCGGACCCTTTTCGTATTAGCGAGTCCGCAGGAGCGAGTGAATAATCGCAGAAGCGGTCTTGGGTAATCCGCAGAAGCGGAAAATGAGTCGCAAAGGCGGAAGTTGGATTTTAAATGAAAATTCGCATAAGCGGGAATTTGGCCACAGAAGCGGTCCCGCATAAGCGCAAGCGGGACCGCAGAAGTGAAAACGATTGTGGACAGAAGGGGTTTAAATGTTATATTTCATCCGCGAGCAAGAGGTAGTTTCCACCATTTTTGAGCGACTTGGAGAGCTTTGGGCAAGAATTTTTGAGGGGTTTGAGTGAGAATCGATTAGAGGTAAGTCCCTTGGTCTAATTATTCCAGTTTATGGTAGGATTAACATGTAAATTGGTGGAAATTCATCAAAAAGGGGATAAGTTAGGGCTTGAGAAATTCTTAGTTAAAATTGGAATTTGGAGAGTCAAATGGACTCCGATTTTGGTAAAATTGTTATGGGTAGACTCGTGGCGAGACGAGGTTTCCGGTGATGTAAATTTTGTAATTTTTCGAGAAGTGGGCCCGGGGCTCGGGTTTTGCCAACTTCGTGATTTTTGGTGTTTTTCGAGTCTTTTCGGTTGGGTTATGTTATTTTGACCTATAGTAATGTATTCCTTGTGGCTTTGATCAGATTCGGCACGCGAGGAGGTTGATTCGAAAGGAAAAGGCATAGCGAGCTAGTCTTGTGGCCGGCGTGAGGTGATTAATAGATGTAGATGATGACCTGAGGGTTTGAAACCCCGGTATATCACATTGTGACACTATATTGAGGCGAGACACGTACTCTATGACGATTGCGGGGTCGTTTGTGATTGGGGACTATGACTTAGTCCGTCCCGAGTGATGTTCATACTGTGTTCTTGACTAGAGATTGATTGGTAATCATCCTACTTGGATTTTATGGATATATTTGGGCTTTGTGCCGATTACTTGAATCCTTTAGGGATTATTATCACTGTTTCCATGATACTTGGCATGTTAAATGATTTCAGTCCTGAGTTAAACATTTTTTTGAAATGTTCAGTCGTATTTCTAAGATTTAAAACTTAAACTACATTTTCGGACGTTTTGGAGTTGAGAGCTATTACTTGACATTGCCCTAGTGGCTCACTTGCATATTCTGGACTGAGTACGGATCGGGCTGCACGCCGCAGCGATGTGATGATGATATTGCATTTGGGCTGTAGGAGCCCCTCCGGAGTCTGAACCCCCACAGTGAGCGCGGGTACCCAAATGGATCGGGCTGCACGCGCAACGGTCATGTGCATTGCATTGCATTCATGCATTGGTATTTATCTGATCTGCCTATCATGGTTTGTTGGTATTTCACTGTTATATTTGCTGGATCGCCGATATTAGCTTTATATTGTAATATGTCATGATTTCTTATCTCCAGTCATTATATATGTTTATTACTCACTGAGTTAGAGTACTCACTTTACTCCATGCACCATGTGTGCAGATACAGGTGTTCCGGAGGCTTAGTAGCATTGTTGCTGCTCTTCAGATTATCTCAGGAGTTGTCGAGATAGCTGCCTGGCATCCGCAGGACCCGACTCCTCCCCTTATCTCTTTTGATTATGCATCCTAGACTCTTTTATGCTTCGATTTTGCTCCTCCCCTTATCTCTTTTGATAGTTAATATGGTTTTTCCGTATTGTTCTTTTTGCTATCGATCTATTAATCTTGTTAACTGCCAAATTAACTTAAACAACTGGTAATGAGATTTCGTATTTGGGTTGAGAGTGTTCAAATGGTCGGGCTTGCCTAGCAATCGTGTTGGGCGCCATCACGACCGGGATTGGGGTCGTGACAAGAAGGTCTCACCATCAACCACAAAGACAACACTTTCATCACCTTGTCTGCTCCCAGTATCCCCTCTCTTACTCCCCCTATCTGATCATGGAGCCCAACTCCATCATTTATACAGCCCAGTCACCTCAAACTTCACTCACCCTTACCTCTTGGCTGGAAACAGGCCTCCAGAACCATGCCTTAACATTCACACTGGAGGTGAATCACCAAGAGGTGACAGTGCTAATAAACAACCCAACAGACTTGGCCCAAATCATCTCAGAGGGCATGCAACTAGGGACGCAATTGTTTGCTTGTTACCATTGGTCCCTCATGCAAGCTCCTCACTTAGCCCCATTTCAACCACTAAACCTACCAGTCCCACTATGGGAACCCGCCCATTTTTACCCCTATCGCATTCGAATGCCTTTTTATCCTCCTCCACCTCCAGCTCCCTCAACCCCATGGATACAACCTTACACGAATCCACAACCTCTTCTACCACTTTTGGAACCTCCAATGCCAACCACACCACCACCAACACCATCCAACTCACCCCCACTTAGTCCCAATCACAACGAACAAAACATCAATTTCCAGGAGGACCTAGACGCAGCAATCGCCTACAACAGGGAAACTCGACCAATTTATGCATGGCTAGATGGGATAAAGGTGTTTGTGCAAAAGGAAAAATACGAAAGAAAGATTTTCGTCAGGTATCCACCAACTCTTAGGCACTTCTCCCTATGCATAAGGCCCACAACCAATCCGGAGGTGGGAAAATATGAAATGCTGATACTCCCAACTTTTCTCCTGCATCCAGGAGAGAGCAGGAGTAATTGGATAAGTCGTAGTACTAGTCCTACAGGTGATTTACAAGACACACATATGAATTTCATCATATAGAACTGTAGAGGAGCAACCTCCATGGAATTCAGCACAACTTTAGATCACTTCTAGACTATAATAGGCCAGCCTTATTGGTTCTCTTTGAAACACACTGTCCATCACACCAGGCAGTGAAGGATGATTTTAACTTTGATGGGATGAGTAAGGTGGCTGGCACAGGAAACTCTGGTGGAATTGTAATTTTGTGGATGACAAGTGCTTTGGATGTGCATGTAGTTGCAAACACCAGCCAGGAAATCCATTGTCAGATCCAAGTTAGGCCACTACCTTTTACATTTTTATTTACGGCTATTTATGCAAGTAATGAATTAGTTAATCGCCAGTTATTATGGAGTAATCTTAGGTCAGTTAGGGATAGTTATCATGGTCCTTGGTTAATTGGGGGGGAGGACTTCAATGAAGTCACTCATACATCTAATAAATATGGTGGGCTTCCTATTAATAATACACAATCAAATAATTTTCTAGACTGCCTTAATTATTGCAACATGACTGACCTAGGTTTTAAGGGTAGTTATTATACTTGGACTAATGGCAGAGATAAAAGGTATAATATTCTTGAACGTATTGATCGCGTTTCTGCCAACTATGCCTGGATAAATCAATATCCAGATGTTCTAGTGACACACCTTCCACGCACACACTCAGACCATTGTCCTCTTAAATTGGAGCTTCAACATTGTACACTGCCTAGGAAATTTTTTTTTAGGTTTGAAACGATTTGGACAAGTCATCCTGCATTCCCTGATGTTATTAAACAAGCTTAGCTGCCCAATTCCTCCTTACTGCCTGCTATTGACAAGTTTACAACTATAGTGCTACAATGGAATACTTCTACGTTTGGAAATATTTTTAAGCAAAAACAAAAATTACTTGCACGACTAAATGGGATACAAGCCTCTATCCACTATCCAACTAGTATTTTCTTACAAAACGTAGAAAGAGAACTAAAGTTAGATTTTAACCACTTACTTAGGTTAGAGGAGGACTTTTGGAAGCTCAAGTCACACATTGACTGGCTTAACAATGGAGATGCAAACACTAATTTTTTCCACCTTAGTACTATTAATCGTAGAAGGAACAATAGGATTACGGCACTCCAGGACCAGGGAGGCAATTGGATAACTGAGCCTAAGCTTCTACTGGATCATATTTCAAATTATTACCAAACTTTGTTTACCACGCAAAAAAAAGCGTTCTATTTCAAAGGAAACTTTTCTTCCTTCAAAAACATTAAGCCAAGCAAACTGTGATTTACTCATCCAACCTCTTAAAAATTCAGAGATTATTAATGCTATACGATCGTTTAAGCCTTTAAAGGCACCTGGTCCTGATGGAATGCACCGTTTATTTTATCAAAATAATTGGGACACCATAGGCGATTCAATGCTCAGTTTTTATCATAAGGTGTTTGTTGATTCTGAAATCGATCCTTCAATAAACAGTACTTATATTTGTCTTATACCTAAATATGAAAATGCTGCTACCATTGCTCAGTACATACCAATTAGTCTTTGCAACACTATAACTAAAATTATAGTTAACAGATTAAAACCAATTTTGAGAAACATTGTTGATCCTACTCAGGCTAGTTTCCAACAAAATAAAAGAGCTGTGGATAATGCTATCATTGTACAGGAAATTATTACTAATTTTCAAAAAAGGAAAGGTAATAAGTTTGGGATGCTCCTTAAGATTGACCTCTAAAAGGCTTTTGATAAATTAGAATGGTCTTTTATTCGCAATACTTTAATAAGTTTGCATTTCCCACCTCAATTTATTAAGCTAGTTATGTCTTGTGTAACTACTACCACTACTTCCATATTAGTAAATGGTAGCCCCACACTTGCTTTCCAACCCACTCGTGGTATCAGACAGGGTGATCCGTTGTCGCCCTATTTGATTATCATTTTCCTTGAAATGTTATCTAGGAAAATCAATCATGTTGTTGACTACAAGGCTTGGGAACCAATTTCAATAGAAAAATATGGCCCCTCTTTATCTCATTTATTCTTTGCCGATGATATTATTCTAACTTCTCAAACCACTAGCAATAGTTGCCAAACAATGATCAATATTATTAATCATTTCACCCATCAATCAGGCCAGACTATTAACTTTGACAAATCAAAATTTTTTTTCTCCAGGAATTGCCAAACCAATACTAGGAATCTCATTTTGCAACTTTTACACATGAAAGAAGGTCGTAGTTTTGGTAAATATTTGGGTTTTCTAATTTTCACTTCTAGACCTACTAAATCAGTCTACCAATCTTTGGTTGATAATTTTAAAATGAAATTGGCTGGTTGGAAGACAAATTTTCTGTCTAAAGCGGGTAGACTTACTTTAATAAAATCAACTCTTAATCAACTTTCAAACCATTTGATGCAATTTTTAAAAATACATGCTTATATTTTAACTCTGCTCAATAGATACCAAAGGAATTTCTTGTGGGGAACAACAGATCATAAGAAAAAATTACATTTGGTAAAGTGGTCAACAGTCACAAAACCTTTGGCACTTGGGAGTCTAGGTATACAAAGCCTGGCTCTAAAAAAATAAGTCACTGCATGCATGTCTGGCCTGACGAATGTTTCATCATCCCCATGAGTTATGGGCACATGTATTAATGTCCAAATATGCTAGGTATAATTTTATTAATACATACCAAAGTTCCCCCATTTGGCGCAATATTATTCATGGCTGGAAATTGTGTCGCCTTGGCTATAAATGGAATATTGTATCGGAAAATAATATCAAATTCTGGACGGACCCTTGGATCCGTTCTAACTTTACACTTAGAGAACATATTCATGGCTCAATGCCTCACTCTGAAATTACTAAATCAATTTCCAGCTATTACTTTGATAATACATGGCACATGGACTTTATTCTTTTTGAGCTGCCTTCACAACTCCTAAATCTTATTAACAATATTTACTTGTCTGTCCAACCTAACGCTTATGATAAATTATATAGGGATTTAAATGAGAATGGGATATTCTCAGTTAAATGAATGTACAATTGCTTGACAATTACGAATCCGTCTGGTGCTATAAGTCAATATCCCTCCTTTAACTGGATTTGGCGGCTGCCCATTCCACACAAAATTGCTTTTTTCATTTGGGAAGCTTGCCATAATAGACTACCAAAAAATGAGTACCTCACACGAATTGATATTACCACCTCAATAATTTGCCAACAGTGTCACAAGGAGAGTGAAACAATCCCTCATTTATTCCAACGCTGTGCTAACACACTTAATTTCTGGGCCCATCTTAAAATACCACCCCCATCTTTTATAGCTTCTCCTTCGCTGACAGACATTATTACTAGCTTATATACTTTTCTGCATGCACCTCTATTTTCTATTCCTTACAATATACCGCCAAACATCATACTTCCTTTTGCTCTATGGGAAATCTGGACTTCAAGAAATAAGTTTGTGTATGAAAATAAGTTTAATAACTTACATGGGGCTGCTCTAATAGCAAAGGCATCATAATACTACTTCCTAACTAACCACTTTAATATAACGTTACTAAAGACTCCTACATATATCAAGTGGCATCCACCTGATCCTATGTATTATAAATTAAATATTGATGGATCTTGCTGTCACACTCAATGTAATTATGGGATTGGAGGAGTCATACGCGACTATAAAAGCAATTGGTTCATAGGATTTGCGGGAAGTATCCAACAAGGCAGCCCTACCCAGATAGAATTTCTAGCCCTCCTCAAAGGCTTACAGCTTGCTGCCAAACAAAATCTCCTGCCACTCATCATTGAGACAGATGCACAAAATGTGCTTGGTATGTTAAACTCACCTGCCTTGAACTGTATTAACATTATTACTGATTGCAGGTCATTAGTCCGACAGCTGCATAGAGCATCTGTACAAGTTATCTATAGGGAGCAGATCAGTGTAGCAGACAAACTAGCTAAATATGGTGCAAAACATATCCAGGAGCAATGCCTACTTTTTGACTCACCTCCACTTTTTTCACAGTCCTATTACAATCAAGACCAGCAGGGCATGCTCCATCTCTGGAAGACTCGGCAGTCTAGTAGTTCTAGTTATGTAAATTCTACTGTATCTACTAAACAATCTACTTTAGTAGTTTCTGCTCTCACATCAAGTTTAGTTACCCCAGTAGGGGGAGCTCTCTCATCTAGGGATCTTTTTGTACAAATGATGCCCTGTAGGCATCCACCACTCTAACTTCATGTAAGTTTTATTATGTTATAATATTGCCTATCTTTCTTACCAAAAAAAAAAGTTTACAAGTTCAGAATTTATCATCAAATTCATAGTTCGTCTTGGTTATTGGGTTCGCAATTAAATACATATTTAGCGGATTTTCTAAAATAAATACAGAATCTAATAAAGCTACTACCCGTACATTACACTCTAGCTGGGCCCCTGAAGCAAATTAAAAGTCCATCAAAATAATACACAGAAAATATAGGGATTAGAATCGAAAACCAGTAAGTCTCAAGTAATCCATCCATAAATAATCCAGGTGCATGAAGCATTTCGCACGTGTTCTAGTATGCCTATTCTGACGCAAGCATCAATAGCTGATTTCACGTCATTTATCCATCAATCCGGGACTCAATCTGAACATGAGTTCCCAAAACTCAACCTGAATAAGAGCTCCATCTAAATCTCCTTCAGCCTACATGCAAACAAGCTCATCATCTCTCACTTCATGCAATCCCATTAATATAGTGTTTCTTTTCCAGCTTTCACATGTGATAAGCCCTATACTTACATCCATCAGCAAGCAGAAATCATTGCATAGTTGCACCGCAAACCTTTCAGCCCCCAATGTTTCAATCATTGAGAGAAAGTAATATTCAAAACCAAAAGGGTCCTCAAGATGAACAACAACCGCCATGCACATGAGAAAGCTAATTTCGCCTCGGTAATTTTACCGGTTGAGATATCATATAATAAAATAATTGAAAGTGTTTTCTATCTAACATCTTAACCTAACCTTTTAAAAATCGATAGTACAAATGAAGATGGTTTTAGAGTAGGCAGAAATAAATAAATGGCCCTTGAGCCTAGCTCAAGAGGTGAGGATTGAGCAAGACTAATGATCCCATTCCCACCGATATGGGATATCCAACACCCCCTTCCCACACACCCAACTGGAGCGTGGATAATATTATATGGGGTATCGATATATAGTAAATCAAGTATTATGATGAGACTCCTTTGAAACCAAGATAACGAAACTGACATTAGCCCTAACTCTAAATCAAAAGCTAGATTAAGATGTAAGAACTACTCAAAGCCATATAAGGAGATCAAAGGACCCCATCCCCACCGATGTGGGATATTATCCAATATAGAGGTCCTGAGTTTCAGTTTCACCGCTACCTAAAAAGGAAAAAAATTCCACGTATTGCATAAATGGGAATCAGGTGCACACGTGACGACACTTAGTGTAGTCTTTTTTTTTGACGTGATCGTTCCTCATTTTTTGGCATTATAAGGTCGTAAAATAAGATTTTAACACGATTTCCAAGTTTTCGTATACTATAGTCTATGTTATTTGCATGAATTCAGGCAATGACTCCGAATCTCCTGAAATTTTATAGGACCATAAAAAATTACCTAATTAACAATAGGCATCACGCCTCCATGATAGTTCCTCATGTTTAGCATTTTACGGCCATAAAATAAGAATTCAACATGATTTCAAAATTTTCGTTGTTACTGTCCACGCCATCTGCATGAATTCAGGCTACTAATTCTGAATCACCTAAAATATTGCGGGACCATAAAAAATGACTTTATGAACAATAGTCATCTCTTCACCATGACCGTTCCTCAATTTTTAGCGTTTAGGGCCATAAAATAGGAATTCAACATGATTTTCAAATTTTCATGTGCTATAATCTATGCCATCTACAAAACTTCGGGCGACCAGCTTCGAATCACCTAAAATTTTGCGGGACCATAAAAAATGTCTTAATGAACAATATGCATCATTTCTCCATGATCGTTCCATAGTTTTATGGCGTTTTAGGGCCATAAAATAGGAATTCAGTATGATTTCCAAATTTTCCTGTGCTATAGTCCACGCCATTGTCATGAATTTGGGCGACCAGTTCCGAATCTCCTAAAATTTTGCGAGACCATAAAAAATGATCTAATGAACAATAGGCATCGGTTCACCACGACCATTCCTCATTTTTTGGCATTTTAGGGCTATAAAACAGGAATTCAACACGATTTCCAAATATACGTGTGTTATAGTCCATGCCATCTGCATGAATTTAGGCGACCGGCTCCGAATCGCCTAAAATTTTGCGGGACCATAAAAAATGACCTAATGAACAATAGACATTACTTCGCCATGACCGTTCCTTGTTTTTTGCGTTTTAGGACCATAAAACAGAAATTCAGCACGATTTCCAAATTTACTTGTGCTATAGTCCACGCGATTTACATGAATTCGTGCGGAAGACTCTGAATTGCCTAACATTTTGCGGGACCATAAAAAATTAATTAATGAATAATAGGCATCACTTCTCCAGGACCATTCTTCGGCCATAAACAGGAATTTAGCATAATTTCCATATTTTCGTATGCTGTAGTCCACGCCATCTATATGAATTCGGGCAACCGGCTCCGATCGAATCGCCTAAAATTTTGCGGGACCATAAAAAATGACCTAATGAACAATAGGCATCGATTTGCCATGACCGTTCCTTATTTTTGGCGTTTTAAGCCATAAAACAGGAATTTAACACGATTTCTAAATTTTCGTGTGATAGTTCATGTCATCTGCATGAATTCGAGCGACCAACTCTGAATCATCTAATTTATTGAAAGGATGGTGTAGAGATCAAGGATTAGGATAGAAAGTTAATGGGTAATCGAGTGTTTCCCTTTGTCTTCCGAAGTTCGATAGCATTAGTGTTAGTTTGTAATCCATTTATTCTTAGATTTCTATTATTACCATTTTAATTGCTACCTTGGCTTCAGTCTTCTTTTTATCTTATTGTTGTTTATATTTGCTGCCATTACTTCCTTTTATCTTTTGTTGATAGGAACTCAACTGAATTTCAGCTAAGAACAAAGAAGGAAGCTCACCTAAAGGGCAAATATGGAGAATTGCCCTTGAACATTGTGCTCGATTAGAAATCAACAATGGAGTTCTGAGTAATTAATAGAGAGAGAGAGAGAGAGAGAGAGAGGGATACAAGAAGAAGATAGGATTTCTTATCAAAACATTACATAAGAGTGTACAGAATTAGGGAGAAAATCAATCTATATAGGAGAGGCGGGAAAGTTAATTGTATCCTGCATAAAGAAGAAAGAATTGGGAGTCCAGTTATAATGGCAGAAATAAGAGACTTTAAGGAATGTGTAGCAGAGTGTACATTGCAAGATATGAAATCCACAGGGGCATTTTATACATGGAGTAATAAACAGGGAGGTGATGATAGAGTATATAGCAGAATTGACAGGGTGCTGATCAATAATGAATGGATACTAGCAATACCATATTCAGAGGTATTCTGCAGAAATGAAGGGACATTTGACCATTGTCCTACAATAATCAGACGGGCAGAAATAAAAAAAAGCATCACATATTCAGATATTTTAATATGTGGAGTACAACACCTAATTACAAGGAAACAGTGAAGCAAGGTTGGAGAATAAATAAGAGAGGGACTAAAATGTATGAGCTAGTAGGGAAATTGAACAATTTGAAGGGAAAATTACAGTAGCTAAACAAGGAGAAATTTAGTCAAATAGAGAAGAAGGCTGATCAAGCATATGAGGAATTGGTGCAATGTCAACAAAGATTACAGCAGGCACCTCTTAATCAGGAATTACAGAAGAAAGAAGCAAGATTAATCAGGAAAACAAAAAGGTTGAAGGAGGCAAAACATCAGTTGTTGAGACAGAAAAGCAAAGTGCAGTGGCTAGAACAAGGGGATCTAAATACCAAATACTTCCACAACATGATGAAAGCAAGAAGGAATATGAATATGGTGTTTTCTATTACAGATGCAGAAGGAATTCAAAGAACATAGGTAGATGAAATTGCTAAAGCTTTTATAGACTTTTATACAAAACTGTTGGGTACCAAAAACAGTCAAAGAGAGCATGTTAATAGCAGGCTGATACAGCAAGGGCCAATAGTTACAGAAAGACAAAGAAGCGTGCTGGAGGAAAAATTTACAGAAAAGGAGGTTAAAACAGCTTTGTGGGCAATTAATGGAGACAAATCACTAGGTCCAGATGGATATGGAAGTAAGTTCTTCAAGGATAGCTGGGAGATAATAGGGAAAGATGTAGTGGATTCCATAAAGAAATTTTTCAGAACAGGAAAAATGCTAAAAGTACTGAATAATACAATGATCACTATCATTCCAAAGAGTTCCCATGCAACAAGTGAGTGATTACAGACCTATAGCAGGATACAATACAATATATAAGGTGATATCTAAGATGCTTTGTAACAGGCTGAGAGAGACACTACCTACACTGATTTCTGCTAACCAGAGTGCATTCATAGCAGGAAGAACACTAGTGCAAAATATATTGATATGTCAAGATTTGGTGAAGTTATATAAGAGGAAGAACACTACTCAGAGCTGCTTAATCAAAATAGATTTGAGGAAGGCATATGATAGTGTAGAATGGTCATTTGTGGAAGAGATGCTACATGCAATAAATTTCCCTAAAAGATTCATAAAATAGATAATGGCTTGAATAACTAACACTAAATACAATATTACTATAAATGGAGGACTGTATGGGAACATTGAAGGAAAGAGAGGCTTAAGGCAAGGGGATCCCATTTCACCTTTATTGTTTGTAATTTTATGGAGTATCTGATAATAGGTGAATTTGACTATAATCACGCCTTAAATAATCACCTTCTTGTATAGTTTTGATGATAAAAGTGATAACAAAATGCTCTTATTAGTGCTTTTCATGATTTGCAGGAGATATACGTTCAAGGAAGGCTAGGGAGCAGTTTTGGAGTCAAAAATGGAGAAAAAGAGGCCAACTGTGTAAATTCCCAATGGAACTACGTATGCCAGCCCTGAAATTCAGAGAAGGTGTTTCGCCGCGGTTCTACCGCGACCGCGATGGAAGATAGCTGCAGAAGTTTTGAGATTCAGAAAGGGTCATTGGCCGCGGTTCCACCGCGACCGCGGCAGAACCGCGGCAGGCGTAGTAAACTTCGAGGACTAAAGTGTAAAAGATGGGATTTTTAGCCCAAAACCCTATTTTAAATATTAGATTTCGCCTAAAGGAGGCATGTATTGATTTTTAGAGTATCTTGGAAAGGAAAACAATTGTGAGAGATCACCCAAAACATCTTTCTTCTTTTCTTTGATTTTTATTGCTAGTTTATGATGGATCTTATCTTAGTTTGTTTACCCATAGCCATAAGTAGCTAAATCCCTTGTCTAAGGTTTTGATGGAACCTATTGGGGGATGAACTTCTTGTTTATGTGAATACAAATTGCTAGTTTAATCTCTATTTGTTCAACTTCGTGTTTGTTGTAGTTAATTGACAGGATCCTCAATTAGCTGTGCCTATTTAGTGTGCATAACTTGGAAAAGAGTGCATATTTAGGTTATTGTTGAACAACACCACTCCTAAATTATAAGAGGAATCTATAATTGCGGGTTTATAGGCGGGATTAGGGATAACGAAGCCTTGGGTGCAATCTTAAGTGAACTGTGTTAATCAAAGCTAGCTAGTGTATCTCGAGAGAGTGCAATAGTATATTACTGTGATTACTCGGGAGAGATTTACGGTAAGAAGAGTGTTCATGATTGATAGAGATGTGTTGGTAAATTTGTATGAGCATAAACAGAAGGGATTCCATCAATAGGGGAAATCATTGCCTTAGCTTCTTCTCATAATTGTTTACAACCTTAGCGTTTTAGTTTACAGCTGTTTAATTTACTTGCAAAATTAGTTACTAAAGAAACCATCAACTGTGATTCAAATATTTAGAAAGCTGGTTCTGAAGAGTTAGTGGTTCTGAAGATAGTGATTAATAGGTTAACTCTCTGTGGATTCGACCCTGGGCGTAATACTCGGGTTATATTTCCAACGTCCGCATTGTCCTTTTTATAAGGCATAGTTGGGCGTGATCAAATTTTGGCGCCGTTACCGGGGAGTTAACGGAATTATCAATTGCCATTGACAGAAATACAAAGATTCTTATTGTAGTCAGTTTTCTCTCTACCCAATTTTTCATTGAAAATTTGACGGTTGTTGACTCGGTTGCTCAGGTGTATGCCTAGAAAGTCTACGAGGACTGGAGAACTACTTGAAGGACTCTCAGACCCCGAGCAAACATTCTGGGCATTGAACCGTGCCAACAAAATTATTCAACAATCCCAACAAACACTCAAAATCTAAATTAACATGGGAGACGTGAACAATCCCAACGGAAACGTCAGGAATGAGCAAGATGGCTTAAATGCCAGGGAAGGGGCACCTCTTGTGCCTGAGGGTACATTATATGACTGGGCACAACCAACAACTGACAATTTGGCTACTGCTATTGTTGTGCCCGCAATACAAGCTGAATCGTTCCAGATCACAAATAATATGCTACACTTGTTGCAAAACAAGGGACTCTTTTCTAGGACACAAATAAAAGATCCTTAGCAGCACTTGAAGAACTTCTTATCCATATGTAAAACTCAAAGGCAACCCAATGTGACTCCGAAAGCAATCAGGCTATTATTGTTTCCATTCTCGGTGACAGGAGTTGCGCAGGTTTGGCTAAATTCACTACCCATTAACTCTATAGAAACTTGGGATGAATTAGTTAAGCAATTTCACAACAAATTCCACCCGCCCAACAAAACTGCTCAACAAATTGATGAGATCGTGAGCTTCAAGCAGAAACCAATGGAGACTTTACATGAGACATGGGGCAGGTTTAAAGGAATGTTGGTTATGTATCCTCACCACTATGTTCCAGAACAGATGTTAGGACAACGGTTTTACATGGGGTTGTCAGACAGCATGAAGAACATTGTAGATGCCTTAGTTGGTGGGGCGTTCTTGAGCAAGACTTGGAGAGAAAGCTAGAATTTGCTGGACAAAATGGCACAAATTCGGGATGGACAACTAGGAATGCACCTATCACTCCAGTGGTGCACTCAGTGTCTCTTGATCCTTCTAATATTATGGCTGAAAATATGGCAACTCTCTTGGCACATATGAGCATCCTCACCAAAAAGGTGGAGGAATCAGGGCAAAAGCAGCAGGTACATATAGTAGATACTACCAATGGGGGCTTGTGCACATCTTGCATTAGCCAGCCAATTGGTAATCCTTGGAATGCAGAGCATGATCATCATCATCAGCACCCTGAAGATATGAATTGTGTGGCTAACTATGGGGGTCAGAGACAAGGAAATCAGAATTGGGGTCAGCAGACTCAGCAGCAGTACAATGCCGGAAACATGGGAGGTATGAGACCCCCCAACAACATGGGACCGTATCCTAGACCACAGGGGTACAATAATCAGCAACAAGGGTACCATCCACCTCAGCAACAGCATGGTGGAAGACAAGAAGATGGGTTTGCAAGACTGGAAGCAATGATGCAGCATGTTATTGGGTCCAATGGCAAGATAAATGAAAGAGTGGATGCACATGATGTAGCCATTAAAAATATTGAGGTACAAGTGGGCCATATCTCAATGTCGCTGAACAATCTCTATCAAGGGACATTACCTGCAGATACCCAAATCAATCCAAAAGATCAGGGACCAAAGCAGCTGATGGCAGTGAGTCTCCAAAATGGTAGGGATCTAGATGATGAGCAAGAGAGAGGTCGAGGTAACATACAGGATGAGACACTCATTCCAGTTCCCATTGAGCTGGATGAGTCTACGGTATTGACAGAGGTGACAGTCCAGCCCGCACCTGAAGAGAAGAATGTGCAACAGGAGACCGAGAAAGTAGTTGAGCCAGTTGAAGAACTAGTAGTTGAAATAGTAGATGAGAAAGAGAAATCTCAAGTGATTGGGAAGAAAAGGCCTCCTGCACCATTCCCACAGAGGTTGGCCAAGCACCAAAAGGAGGAGCAATACAAAAAGTTCTTTGAGATGCTC
>MU741528.1:20181-34076 GCA_026770625.1 Nicotiana glauca
GGTATTCCATGTGTCTATGCTCCGAAAGTATGTTGGGGACCCGTCTCATATGTTGGATTTTAGAACGGTTCAGCTGGATGAAGATTTATCATGTGATATGGAGCCGGTGGCTATTCTGGGTCGACAGGTTCAAAAGTTGAGGTCCAAGGACATTGCTTCAGTGAAGGTGCAGTGGAGAGGTCGGGCCGTGGAGGTGGCTACTTGGGAGACCGAGCAGGAGATGCGGAGTAGATGCCCCCACCTATTTGAGACTCCAAGTATGTTTCTTGACCCGCTCGAGGACGAGCGTTTGTTTTAGTTGGGGAGGATGTGATGACCCGGCCCGTCGTCACGTGAGTTACCACCCCGTTTCCCCCTTATTATGTTGCTTCATGTTTCAATATCGGTATTAGAGTTGATCGGGTGTAATTGAGTTGGTTTTAGTTGAAAACGAGGCACATAGCCTCCTAGAAGGAAGTTTGTTTTAGAAAAGTCAACAGAAAGTTGACTATGTGGTTAGAGGGCTCGGATGGGAATTTCAGTGATTCGAATTAGCTTCGGGGGATGATTTGTGACTTAGGGGAGCGATCAGAATTGAATTTGGAGGTTCGGTGTAGAAATAGGCTTGAATTGGCGAAGTTGGAACTTTGGCGAATTCCGATTGATAGGTGAGATTTTCATCCGAGGGTCGGAATGGAATTCCGAGAGTTACAGTAGCTTCATTAGGTGATTTTGGTCATGTCTGCAAATTTTCAGGTCATTTGGACGTCGTTTGGTCGGGTTTTTGATCGAATATGAGTTTTGGAATTTTAAGAAAATTTAGGCTTGAATCCGTGGTAATTTGATGATTCTTGTGTTGTTGTATATGTTTTTATGATTGGAACAAGTTTGTATGGTGTTTTAGAGTAGGTTGGTGTTTTTGGTTGAGGTCCCGGGGGCCTCGGATAGATTTGGGTGGTACTAATCTCCATGTTTGAAGATAGCAGATTTTTCAGAAAAATTGCAGAAGAAATTTAGCCTATGCGATCGCATAGACCTTGTCGCGATCACATAGAGCTGGAAAGCAGAGAAACGCGATCGCATGGATGTCTCCGCGTTCGCATAAGAGGAAATTCAGGGCAGTTGGATTTACACTACGCGTTCGCATAGTATTGGCGCGATCGCGTAGTGTTTGGTAGTTGTGCATTGCGATCGCATGGGCCTTGTCGCGATCGCATAGAAGAATTTTGAATTCTTAAAAACTTGTTCATCGCGATCACATGCCTAGGGCTGCGATCGCATAGGGTAAATCTGGGCGAAGCAGAAGGCTTTTAATGAAAAATTTCTATCGCGAACCCCTCATTATTTTCTCCATTTTTTGCACTACCTTGAGAGCTAGTTGATAGAATTTGAAAGGGATTTCATCGGGAAGTGATTGGAGGTAAGTCTCGTTTCCTTAATACGTCATTTAATCGAAGAATCATCCATTAATTCTCTGAATTTGGGTATAAATTGAAGAAGTTAGGGCTTAGATTCTTGCTATGTAAATTTGGGATTTGGTGGCCCATTTGAACTCCGATTTTGATAAATTTTATATGTACGGACTTGTGGCGAGACGAGAATTCCGGAAATGTGAATTTCGTAATTTTTCGAGAAGTGGGACCGGGGCTCGGGTTTTGCCAACTTCGTATTTTTGAGTATTTTTCGAGCTCTTTCAATTGAGTTATGTCCCATTAGCTTATTATAACCTATTCCCTCTGGTTTTGATCAGATTCTACACTCGAGGAGGTCGATTTGCGAGGAAAGCGCAAGGCGAGCTAGAATTTTAGTCGGTTTGAGGTGAGTAATGGTTATGAATGATATACTGAGGGTTTGAAATCCCGTATTTGCACTATACGGTGCTATGTGAGATGAAACACGTGCCGTGTGATGAGCGTGGTGATATTGTAGCTGGGGATTCGGACTTGGTCCATCCCGATTGATGGTGTACTGTACTTTTTTACTGAGACTGAGCTTATATCCGTATATTTTGGGCTAGTTGCCATGTTTGGGGCCTTGTGCCGATCTATAGAACCTCTAGGGGAGCCTGTTGAGTTAATTGATCACACTTTACCTGTTGAAAACATACTCTCAGTCGTATTCTTAACTGTAAAATATAATATCAATCGGTATTAGCAAATTGCCCTCTAAATGAGAAATACCTAGGGTTGAATACCCTGTTTTAGCTGAGTGGCCCCGAGAGGCCAAGTCTATATTGATTGAGAGGGGTCAAGGACCCCATAGTGAGGTATTTGATATATACCGGATCGGGCTGCACGCCGCAGCAGTATATACATATATATGTATTGGATCGGACTGCATGCCACAGTATTATAGTGCTTGAGCTGAAGGAGCCCCTCCGGAGTCTGCACACACCCCCAGTGAGCGCAGTTTACTATTATATTAGATCGGGCTGCACGCCGCAACATTATATATATTATATTGGATCGGGTTGCACGCCGCAGCACTATATATATTATATCGGATCGGGCTGCACGCCGCAACAGTATTAGTAAGGATCGGGCTGTGCGCCGTAGCAGTGTTGGATAACTGTTGGACTGTAGGGGACTGGTACTTGATTTTTCCCCTTTTTGAAATGCTCCTACCCGTACTGTTATTTATAGAACTGCATAGTGTTCTTACAGGTATTCTTTCCTTCAGTTATTATTTATTGCTGTTACTCACTGAGTTAGAGTACTCACTCTACTCCCTGCACCTTGTGTACAGATACAGGGATCCAGGAGGCTAGTTGATATCTTGTTGCTGCATCAGTCTAGTCGCGGAGTTATCGAGGTAGCTGCCGGTATCTGCAGGACCCGATCTCTCCTTTTGATATTTCCTTTACTCCTGCATTAGACTTCACATGTATAGGATATTATTCCATTGTATTTAGAGGCTCAGACTTGTGACGCCAGATCCTTATGGGCTGTTATTTCGGTTATTTTGTTTTTCACACTCACTTTATTATTATTATGAAAACAAGAGTTTATGCTTAAATTGAAAATTTTGAGTTAATAATTGAAATGGAAATGTGAAATGGTCGGGCTTGCCTAACAAGGTGTTGGACGCCATTACGACCAGGGTTTGGGTCGTGACACCATACTTGTGATTTGGGAAAGGATTTTTTTCTCCCTTTTTGGGTGAAAGAAGTTCGAGTAATAAAAAGTAGAGAGGTGTAAAGTTATTTTTCAAAAGGTAGGAACCATCAATGATACAAAAGTTTTATCCTCATGAGCTTTTATATACTAGTCTTAGGGTACGCGCTTTACGCATGTACCTGTATCAATAAATATATAATTTTTAAAAATTATATAAATATTACTAAATATTGTATTTGAGTTATTGAATAAATATAAATATTATAAGTTTCTAAAATAATGAATTTTAATTTCACTAAGCTGGCTCTGTCAATAATTTTATTAAGCTTGCTTAGTGAGATTATTATTCATTATTTTTAAGAAGTTATATTGTTTAAAATTTATTCAATAACTCAAACACATTATTTAATAATATTTACCTAATTATTAAAAATTATATATATACATACATATATATATATATATATATATTTGGGTCATCACCGTATTTTTCCCTTTTTCTGCGCTTCCGAGGCCTTGAAAACCTTATTTTTAGTTGCCTCGATTTGCGTGCGCAGTCCGGGCGCGAAACCGGAAAGTTTTTATGCTAAAATATGTGAATTCTGTGAAAATTTGAAGAATTATGAGATTAATATTGATATAGTTGACTTTGGTCAATATTTTGGGTAAACGGACCCGGACACGGACCCGTGATGTGATGGTCCTGTAAGGTCCGTAGAAAAATATGGGACTCGGGCATGTGCCCGAAGTCGAAATCCGAGGTCCAGAACCCCGATAACAGAATTTTTTTTTCTGTTAACTTATTTTCTGAAATTATAAAGGAAAAATAGGAATGAAAANACACACACACACTTACTTTGTATAAATATTGTGAGGAGATATATCTAAATATTGGAAGAAGATATATCTAATAAAAGTAAGTACTAAGCTGGCTCGTCAATAATTTTATTAAGCTTGCTTAGTGAGATTATTATTCATTATTTTTAAGAACTTATATTGTTTAAAATTTATTCAATAACTCAAACACATTATTTAATAATATTTACCTAATTATTAAAAATTATATATATATATATACACACACACACTTACTTTGTATAAATATTGTGAGGAGATATATCTAAATATTGGAAGAAGATATATCTAATAAAAGTAAGTAGTATCTGTATTTGTATTTGTATTTGTAAATGACCAAAGAATGGAACATAATTTTTCACAAAAAGTCTTTCTCTATATTTTTCTTTTTTATTCGTACTAAGATCATTAAATTATAGAAAATAATTAGTTTTAATTCTATGATCCATTTATAAATATAATTATGAATAAGAAAAAATCAAAGGACTAACAACTGATATTATACAAGATATTTAATATAGAACTTATATAAATCAAAGAAGGATTTAGCGCACAAAATTTAATTGATTTAAAATTTTCAGTCTTTTAGAAAAAAAAAAAATTAAAATTACATACTATTAAAACTCATTAAATTATATTTTAGTTATAAAGTAAAAGTTAATATCAAATATGTAAGTTTTTGAAAATGATAAATTTGATAGCAAGCTTATATTGTTAAATAAAACCGTGACACAATATAAAGGCCAAAGAATTTACAGTAAGATTAAGTGAAAATAAGATAGATATTCAAAAAGCCAAAAAGGTAATTATTTAGTATGCAAGATTTTAGTTGATTATAAATTCTTAAATATTAGAATATTTAAATTACTATTTTGCTTCCATATTATAAATTTATATTAATAGGAGGATTTAATGTTAGCACAATTTTATCCAACAATTACTTTTTTGAAGAACACTCATTAATTGACGCCAAACAACATTAATAGAAAGGATTCTTGGCGTGCATAAAAAGCAAATTTTAAAATAAAATCTCGACTTTAGCTTACTTTGTTCTTTTTCCTTTTTGTTTATTTAAATAGTCAAAATTCTATAATTGGGATGTTAAAATGCCATATGCATAATTGACTTCGAATAACTAAATATTTTTCATAAATTTAAGCATTAATAATGAGTACAATTTTATTCATTATGAAATATGGCGATATAAATTTTAAAGAGAAAGTAATGTCTAAAAGAAGTGGGAATAGAAGATAAAGTTTCGAATTTGTTAATTGTTGTAGCCTTCTAAAAAATCTTCAACGTCCAAAGAGTGTGTAACTTTTGGAATTGTGTAGTTATGTAAATGTGCGTGCTTTTTATATTTATATTTAGAGTGAAATACCGAAAATTAAAGTTTTTCTACCCTAATTTGGAGTTAGAGACCCGAGCCGGCTCAGACTCTTTGTCCAAACATCGTGGAACAAACTAAGTTATTGTAATTAGCAAACAAAAGAGAGCAATATGTGATTGAATTGTTCGTAAAAAACACCTACTGGAAGACTAAGCTAATTAAGAATATCTATGTTCATTAGATGAAATTGAATACCTCGAATAAAACGTTGTCAGATTTCATATTCATGGCACAAAGGAGTACTTAGAAATCAAGAATTGGATATTTCATCAGTCATATTATAAATACATAGGAGTATGAGACTAAAATTACTAACAAAACAAATATAGCAAGCAAGCAAGCAAAAAGAAATATCACAACTAATAAGGCTTGAATCACAACCAAAACAAAAGGCAAAACAAATGGAAAAGAAACGACAACTAAACAAACCTATCAAAGTTGAGTGAAATGAGTGTTTTGATCATTAAAATGTATTACTTAAATACAATTTTAATGGTGATCAAATTACAAAATAGTTTTCCTTTTCAACGTGATCTTTTATGATTTTAGGGTTAGTATAAAAGGTAAATCTTAATTAATTGACTTTAAAACTTTAAATATTAGTACTTTTTACATAGTTTAAATAAGGAAAAATATATTAAATAAAGTTTTAGTTGATTTAAGGTGGTAAATATTATGCATATAATTAAATGATATTTATTGACGTTTCCAGGCTTTTTGGTAATGTTGGAAATAGATATTAAAAGGGAATTCGGCTCCAGGTATGTATGACTAACCTTGATCTTTGTAGAATCGCCTTGTGTGGTGTATGAATGTTTGGTATATAATATATGCGTGGCTTATTCATGAACTTATTGTGATTGTGCTTGTAGTAAGAATTGAGGAACAAATGACGAAAGAAAATCGTAAATGATGCAACTGGAATAACTGTGATAACCACATCTATGGCTTATTATGGGCAATTGTCGTTGTGATGTAAAACACATGTGAGTTGTTGGATATGACGAAAAATAGTATTGAGGGCTATGGAAATACTTGTAAATTGTTGATGTTATTTCTTAAGATGTGTGGTTGTTGATCTTTGTGAATTGTTGATTGTTGTTATGTTGATTGGTGAATCGTGACTGTACGGTGGGATCGGGTTGCACACCACAACACGAAGTTATAAGGTGCGGGTTGTGGTGATAAGGGTGGCCGAGGTAATAAGGGTGAAAAGTGATCGAAATCACTATTGAAATAAACATTTGAGCAAATTGTGAAATCATTGGCGTGGAATTGTGGAAGGGGGAAACAAGAGAGATTGAAAACTTGTTTGGCTTGATTGTTCCTTTCCTTGTCCATTTGATTGTTGTTTCTATTACTGTTACCTACTTGTATATGGCTTGAGTTTACTTGGAGCAAGTTTGTTCATACATACCAGTACAATTCAAGTGTACTGACGTCCCTTTTGCCGGGGGTGCTACATTCGTGTTATGATTGTAGGTGGATCCATAGCAGGTACTCCAGTCCACCGACCGTAGCTCTCATCCCTTCCCGCCAGCTGAATTGATGAGCCCCTTTCCTTTCAGGGCCCTGCGTGGCTCATGCCGCCTTTATTCTGGAGTCTTAGTTTTGTATTTGTATAAGGTATAGCCGGAGCCTTGTTACCAGCAAGTACGATATCATCCTTTTTAATGTTTAGAGGCTCCGTAGATAGGAAATGTGGGTCATAAACTTATGTAATATGTATCTTGCACGTTTGGTTATGTAAAGTGTAAACCACGCTAAGAATCTTGTACCATATGTATGTTTTGTAATAAAAAGGTATTTTTATTGTAAATGGTTATTTCTCTTGGATAATAAATAATGAAAAATACGGGGTAACACGTGGGGTAAGAGAGGCACCCAGGTCCGCTTGACTGGGGCTACCCGGTCGAGCGCCGGTCATGTCGGCGTGACATCAGCCATATTAACTTGAATGAATATATTGCACCTTGAAATCATCATTCTTGATAGAGATGAATTGTCTTCATATGATCTTGTTGGAATCGTCAGTTCAATATCTTCACATAGAGGTGAAAACTCCTTCTATCATATTATCATGGATATAGTTATAGCAAGATACATTTGTGCACAAATTGCACTGAGGAAGTGGTACTTTAAGATCAAGAATTATATATGCTTCAAGCCATTTAAATCCTTCATGGATTGTCATATAAGTTATGTCATATAAACCATATAATAGATTTTAGATGCATATCAAGTTTTCATGTCATGCTAGATATATAAGATAAATAAACCTGATTACACACACCATTGACTTTATTCTTTCAAGTGTTTGAACTCTAGGTCCAAAAGAATATGTCTTTCATATGAAATCAATTCTACTTGAATTTTTTCTCTTGACTTGAGATCCTCATATATATATATATTTAGCGCTATTATAGATGTCATCGACAAACATTTTATATCAGTTTCAATATATTTTCATAATGACATAACATAGAGATCTCTTCATTCATATATTCAGGTACCTGAATCTCTCATGAGATATTATGAAGTGTTATTCCATGTGATCGTCTAGATCACTTGCCTCCTTTATTATGACCATTTTGATCATTTGCTCATCTTCTTTATCAAGAAGTTTATTTGAAACTGATATGTCTATACGTTTTAAGTGTACTATAGACTTTTTCCTTCTAGGACTTATTATAATATGAGCATTTTGCAGTGAGAATATAGTTACTTTCTTTGGGTCGGTGTCACGACCCCAACCCGGTCGTGATGACGCCCATCACACTACTAGGCAAGCCCGACCATTTATATCAATAACCCCGTTGATTAAATAGATGAAGATAAATATCATTTAAACAAGAATCTAAAATACTGATAAAGTGCGGAAAATCTAACAAAATACCAACTCAGCCTAACTAGGACCCGGTGTCACGATCATGAGCCTCTAATGACAGAATAATATCCTACTAAAAAGTCTGTCTAATACTGATATTACGGAAATAAAGGATAAAGATAGAGGGGAGAATCATCGGCTGCGAACGCCCTGCAGCTACCTCAAATACTCCCGGAAGGAACTCTGGATCAGCTGGAATCACTCAGCCTGAGACTGCCCTGGATCTGCACACAAGGTGCAGGGAGTAAAGTGAGTACTTCCAACTCAGTGAGTAATAAACATAACTAAAGTCTGAAAGTAAGAAAATGCAGGAAATGCACAAAGTACTCTACATCTAGCGGTTCATATCAAATCTAGTGGAAAAAGTATACAACAAATAATACAGTCAAGAAATAATGCATGAAAAGAATGCAACACATATAACGGTACACTCCAGTACCCGCCGCGACGTGCAGCCCACTCCACTTATTTAACGTCGACAACACTCACTGGGGGTATGTACAGACTCCGGAGGGGCTCCTACAGCCCAAGCGCAATATCAGCCAGTTATTGGCATAAAACAGGCTCTCGGCCTCAATATCAATATATAATAACCGCTATGGCGTGTAGGCCGATCCATGTCAAGGGAACATCCTCACCACTGGGTCCCCGACCCATCTCAGTCAAATAATTCCACAGCCAATCAGGCGTGACATACTATGGGGATCTCAGCCCTCATATCCTTTTCATTAAATGTTCATGTATAAAACACAGTTATTATATTGTTTTTTAATATTTGAAAACATGATTGAGAATTTATGTTATGTACACAAGTGAGGAAAAAAAAAAGAACACATAAAGATCCCCTAAGGATTCTACAGGTCGGAACAAGGCCCCAAACACGGCAATAAGCCCAATCCACAGTGATAAAGTATGCGTCTCAATCGCCCATAAAGAAGAAATCATACTCGGGATGGACCAGGTCTCAATCCCCAATCGTAACCGACCCCGCACTCACCGTAGAATGCGTGTCACGCCTCGATATAGCGTCACGATGTGAAAGTCCAAGGTTTCAAACCCTCATAACAACAGTTACATCAATTAGTCACCTCAAACCGGCTAAAGAACTAGTCCACCAAGCCTTTTCCTCTAGAATCAACCTCCTCGCGCGTCGAATATAGTCAAAACCACAACGAATACATTACAATAGGCTAATGGAACATAACCCAATTGAAAGAACTCGAAAAACACCCAAAAACACGAAGTTGGCAAAACCCGAGCCCCGGGCCCAGTTCTCAAAAAATTACGAAATTCACATCACCGGAATTCTCGTCTTGCCACGAGTCCGTACATATAAAATACACAAAAAATCGGAGTCCATTTTACCTCTCAAATCATCAATTCAAACCTTCTTAGGTTTGAAGCCCTAACCTTCATTTTTACCCTTTAATTCCTTGAATTTCTGTGATTAATTCATGTTTTTATACCATAATAACATAATCCAAGTCCAAATATTCATACCTGATGAAACTCCTTCGAATCCTCTTCAAAATCGCCCAAAAACCCACTTTGCTTGAAGTCCAAATTGTTTTCTTCTTTTCCCAAGTTTGTGAACATTGTTCACTATAACACATGCCCGCTTTTCGCTTCAGCGATCTCCTGACCGCACCTGCGGTTCTGCTTATGCGGATAATTGATCGCTTATGCGGTCTAACTTAAAGCACATGGGACCGCTTATGCGACCCAGCATTCCGTTTATGCGGTTTCCATCAACCGCTTCTGCGGTCTTTTAACCGCTTACGCGGTCCCGCAAAAGCGACCCCTCTTCCGCTTATGCGGAAAACCCCTGGGCCTCACCTGTCCGCTTCTGCGGCTTCCCCAACACATCTGCGGAACCGCTTAAGCGGCTCCTTTTTTGCAGATGCGGAAATAACATAAGGGTGAAAAATCTGACTGCAACAATTGCTTGAAACCCCCATTTAACCATCCGAAATCACCTCGAGGCCCCCGGGACCTCAACCAAAAGCACCAACACATCCAAAAACCTTATTGAAACTTGTTCCAATCCTCAAAACACGTCAAACAATGCTAAAACCATTAAAACACATCGGATTCAAGCCTAGTTTTCATCAAAACTTTCGAAATACGCATTCAATCAAAAACCCGACCAAACAACGTTCGAATCACCTGAAAATTTGCAGACATATCGAAAATCACCTAACGAAGCTACTGCAACTCACGAAATTCCATTCTGACCCTCGAATCAAAATCTCACCTATCAACTGGAATTCGCCAAAATTCAAACTTCGCCAATTCAATCCTAAATCTACACCGGACCTCCAAATTCGATTCCGATCACACTCCTAAGTCACAAATCATCCCCCGAATCTAACCAAACCACCAAAATTTACATCCGAGTCCTCTAACCACATAGTCAACTTTCGGTTGACTTTTCTAAAATAAACTTTCTTCTAAGAGGCTAAGTGCCTCATTTCCAACTAAAACCAACTCAAATATCGATATTAAAACATAAGGCAACACAATATGGAAAAACGGGGCGGTGACTCACGTGACGACGGGCCGGGTCGTCACAGTCGGCAAATGCACTTGGCATGCTTTGCAATAAATTGCACATGAATTATCTTTTTATGAACTTAAAATTCATATTATTTTATTCGAGGATCGATATGAACAAATAATAATTCATTCCACGTAACTTTTTCTCAATTATTTATCATGTCTCCCCCTCATGTTAGAAAAACTAACTTGTTTTCTCAACTTTGAGAACCCATCTTTGTGCGTTATGGTGTTAATCAAAATATACATCGCACATCAATAATAATAAGATGGAATTATTTGGTTCCTGACCATGAACCACTTGTGAGGGGAGAAAATAATATACTTTCGTATATAACGTATATCAAACTGATATACAAAACTTTGTTCTCATAAGCAATTGTTTAGCTATTAAGTGGAGGCACTCAATAAATTATTTTGCTAAACCAGCTGTGATGTAAACCAACTTATCAAGAAGAACTATCTTGAATAAAAAATATGGAAATTATGCTCTATATTAAATTATTGAGCAAGTTACTTCGCAATCAACAGGTTGCGGGTCAATAATAATTGCACATGTAACCATCTCATAGATGCATCTTATGTGGTATACATGGCAGGTGAATAGACCCATATTCACCTTTGATATTTCCAACATTCATGGGATTCAGTCCCAATTTTAGTTGATCTATTAATTAATGAGAACAATCAATATAAGAGAATTCGTAAATAACTTTCTAGTTCTTTTAATATTTACCCATGTGAATTCTCTATTATTTTCGCACATCATACTTAAATTGATATGGCTAAATCAATTATGCCAACTGATAAACTATCAATATTGATAAACTTCAGATTTACACCATAATATATGTAATTATCAATAAACTCCAAGTTTATTATGATATGGGTTTTTATATCAATAAACATCCATTTCATTGTGGTATTCTTTTATTTATGTAGTATAAACTGGAGAATAAAGCGAGTGGCTTTTCACATACATATTGCTCCGCTACAAATTGTAGTAATAGAAGATATTAAATATTTTCTTTATTTATAGTCTCAATATAACTAACCGCTTTCGCGAATACTTTAGAAACTCAATTAAGTTTCTTTGAGACTTACTACAATACAATACCTTATTGGTAATCAATTATGTTTCTCCAAAATAGTAATAATTGGCTCTTCCAGAGCTCTCAATAATTTTTGTACTACCACAGATTCATCAACATCCATGTGTGACTATCTCTTTTAAAGAGAAAGTTATACCATTATGGGTATGGTCAAAATTATATGCAAGATCTGTTTCTTGCATTACCGTTATTTTTTAATAATCACAATGCCAAAATATTTTGGCGTATAATAGGTACATGACCAATGACCAATCATACCATAATAATGACATTATTTTCTTATATCACTTACTTATATGTCTAAGGTTAGGAGATAAAATAAGATAACCGAAGTAATAGCCTATAAGTGTTAGTTGATAATAATAAAAAGTTATGACTTTTTCAACAACAAAATAAGTACTTAAATAGGCATAAGATACAAACAACGCATTAATAATAGTCTAATTTCCTTTTATAGTTTTTGTTGGCACTACCATATGTATCACGTTGTGTTATTTTACGTACCAAATGTTAGAAGGTAGACTAGAAAGTTGTAGGTAATGTCATCATCTTACTTACTCTTGAGCAACCTAATAATATGGTAAAATGACGGAATATTCTTTGGACTCAGCGTTCTCTATGAGGAATCATCGCCTCCAGACTCATAGCGTTATTGGTTAATACGGGTTTATTGAGAGCATCGTCGTTCTTATTAATACAACGAGTTGTCTCCATTAGAAATATTGTCATGTATACTGTCGCGGCCGTTGAAGAAATAGATGACACCTTCATTAATTCCAACAATTATTTAATAAATTATAACAGAAACGGTTGCCGAAGCCAAATGTATATAGTGTGAATGTATTACAACTACTATACCAAAAATTATGGTAGCCACCAAATAATAAATAAGACAATAAAACAACAATAAAAGGAACACCAGAATTTACGAGGTTCAGCTAATTTTGCCTACTCCTCGGACACAACCAATATTTTATTCCACTCCAAAAATACAAATGAAATAATACTAAAGAGAAGATACCAATGCTTTAAAAAGATAAGAAGACAAATGAGAGGCGTGTTTAAATCCTAAACATTAGGTCTCCTTTTATAGGAAAAAATCTCAACCAAAATGGCCAACCTACCGATATGGGACTTGCCAATTTCAACAAATCTCCACCTTGGCAAAATTTCACATCTTCAATTTTCTCTCATAAACAAATTTTGGTTGTGTCTTCATCTTCAATCTTCAGTGTTCAACAATGTTGATCAAATCTAAACAATGTTGAAACTTGACTGCAGTCACCACTTTTGTCAGCATATCAGTAGGATTCTCTGTAGTATGAATTTTCTTCACCGTGACTCCACCTTATTCTATGATTTATTGTATGAAATGATACCGAACATCAATGTGCTTCGTCCTTGCATGATAAACTTGGTTCTTCGCTAATTGAATAGCTCTTTGACTACTACAAAAAATTGTGATATATTTTTGTTCAACACCAAGCTCTTTTAGCAACCCTTGAAGCCAAATTGCCTCCTTTACAACATCTGTAATAGTCATGTAATCTGCCTCTGTTGTAGACAAAGCAACTGTGGACTACAAAGTATACTTCCAACTAACTGGAATATAACCCGCCAAATCACTAGAATAGCAGTACCATTTTCTTTAATCGTCAGAAGATCGTTTCTTTCTTCACTTGTAGCTACCCGTGCGGCTCAAAAATTTAATGACTTCCTATTATGAACTGAATCAAAACCTTGGACACGCAAATCCCAATTCTCCATATCATATCACATATACCATACCATACTAGGATAACATGAGGACTTCTATCTCTCTCCTGCGCCACAGACATCGACGCACTCAACTAGTCAAGAACTTTCATGATCCCATGATTAACATAAGGTACCACAAGTATTGATCTTTTCTAATGAAAACACAGTCTCTAGCCACATACACAAGCTTAAGACACCTGATTGTTGCATGCAAAATCTTGAATATAGTAGAACCATTCTCG
>MU741528.1:42441-62326 GCA_026770625.1 Nicotiana glauca
GCGCAGCCCGATCCACTATCAGTCCAGCTACATGCATGCAAGCCTCACCGGCACAAATAATTTACCATTTTTAGTTCCGTTTAACAGTAATTATAGAATTAGGTGTTCAAAATCTCAAAATTTGCAAATCATATTTAGACGGTGTTTAGCTCAGGACTGATATCATGAAAACATGCTATGAATCATAGAAACTTTGATAACGATCCTCACGGGATCCAAATAGCCGGCACACAGCCCAAATATATCCATAACCATCCAAGTAGGAGGTTTACCGGCTCATTTATAGCCAACGACACAGTACAATGCCACTTGATCGGACTAAGCCATAGTACCTAATCACAATCGACCCCGCACTCACCGTAGAGTACGTGTCTCGCCTCAATACAACGTCACAAAGTGATATACCGAGGTCTCAAACCCTCAGGTCATCATCCACATCTATTACTCACCTCGAACCGGCTCTGAGACTAGTCCGTAATGCTTTTCCCTCTAGAATCAACTTCCGCGGGTGCCAAATCTGATCAAAACCAATAGGAATACATCAAAATAGGCTAATGGAACATAACCCAATCGAAATAACTCGAAAAATACCCAAAAACACAAAGTTGGCAAAGCCTGAACCTCGGGCCCACTTCTCGAAAAATTACAAAACTCGCATTTTCGGAACCCTCGTCTCACCACGAGTCCATACATATAAAGTTTATCAAAATCGGAGTCCAATAGCCCCTTCAAATTCCAATTTTTCAAAACCAAAAACTAAGCCCTAACTCCTCCAATTTCCACCCAATTTTCAGAGATTTTAGATGATGATTCTACAATAATATCACGAAATTAGCTCATAAAACTTACCTCCAATCGAAACCTAGGTGAAATTCTCTTACTCCCTCGTCCAATAGCTCCAAAATGTGCTCAACAATGGTGGAAATGGGTTTTTGCTCGCGGATGTTATGTTATAAAACCCTTCTGTCCGCCCAGGCTTTTCTTCATCGCGTTCGCGACACAACCCACGCGAACGCGATGACCAACATTTTAATAATTCAAAATCCTCTTATGCGAACGCGACCCTTGGCCACGCGAACGCGACCCTTGGCCACGCGAACGCGATGCTCAGCTTCCTTCCACTACGCGAACGCGACATGCCCCACGCGATCGCGATGCCCGATGACCAGACTCCACGCGAACGCGATTTCCCTCACGCGATCGCGTACAATAAAATTCTCTGATCCCATATTTCCTCCTTCGCGATCGCGAACCTCCACACGCGAACGCGAACCTTCTGAACTTACCACTAAGCGTTCGCATCAACAGCTTCGCGAACGCGAAGGCCAAACCTCCAGACTTCCGATTTCCTCTACACGTTCGCGTCCATTACCACGCGAACGCGATGCCTTAATTTCTGCAACTTTTATGACAGCAAATCTGACCTCCTAGCAACCCAAAAATGATCCGTTTGAACTCCCGAAATCACCCCGAGGCCCCTGGGACCTCAACCAAAACCACCAACCCATTCCAAAACACCATACGAACTTGTTCCAATCATAAAAACACGTCCTTAAACACAAAAATCATCAAATCAAGGCGGATTCAAGCCTAAGTTTCAACTATAACTTCCGAAACAAACATTCAATCAAAAACCCGACCAAATGATGTCCGAATGACCTGAAAATTTGCAGATATATCCAAAATCACCTAACGAAGCTACTGCAACTCTCAGAATTCCATTCCGATTCCCGGATCAAAATCTCACCTATCAAAGGATTCCGCCAAAATTCCAACTTTGCCAATTCAAGCCTATTTCTACACCGGACCTCCAAATTCAATTCCGATCGCACTCCTAAGTCACAAATCACCTCCCAAAGCTAACCCAACTACCAGAATTCACATCCGAGCCCTCTAACCACATAGTCAACTTCCGGTTGACTTTTCTAAAATAAACTCCCTTCTAAGAGGCTATATGCCTTATTTTCAACCAAAACCAATTCAATTACACCCGATAGACTCTAATACTGACATAGAAACATGAAGCAACACAATAAAGGGAAAACGGGCGGTAAAACACGTGATGACGGGCCGGGTCGTCACACCCATAGAGATGAGATTCTTCTTCAAATCTGGTACATATCGAACATCTGTTAATGTTATGATCATTCTATCATGGTTCCTTAATCGTATTGAAACAATGACATATGAGGTAAGAAGGCTGTTATCCGCTATGTGGATGACTCCATATTCTCCTTCTTGAAATTCCACGAACCAATCCCTGTTGGGACACATATGATAGCTACAAGCCAAGTCCATCAACCATATGTTTGATGATGTTGATGGCTCTGTTGTAACTAATGAGAAGTCTGCATCATCATAACCAGCTACATTTGAATCCATAATGGCCTTTCCAATGTTATGTTTGGCCTTATTCTTCAACTTCGGACAGTCTTTCTTCCAATGTCCCTTTTCTCGACAAAAGGCACATTCATCTTTGCTGGGTCTAGATATTGACTTGGATCTTCCCTTCTTTGTCCTTGTTTGATTTTAAGGACGACCCCTCACAACTAGTGCTTCTCCTTCTCCGCCCTTCTGTTTTTCTCCCTTTCTTTGTTCATAGTTGTACAAAGTCGAACAAACTTCTCTAAGAGAAACTTCATCATTTTCATGGAGTAGAGTAGTTTTAAGGTGCTCGTACTCATCAGGAAGTGATGCAAACAACATCAAGGCCAAGTTACCATAATCAAAAGTTGTATCCATATTTTGTAAATCTGTGACCAGCTTATTGAAACTGGTGATATGTTCATTCATCGTGGTACCAGGAACATAGGTGAAGTAAAATAGTCTCTTCTTCATGTACAATTTATTTTGACTATTTTTCTTGAAGAATTTATCCTCCAGTGCTTTCCATAATTTACTTGCAGAAGTTTCCTTTGTGTATGGATATTTCTGCTCTCTAGCAAGGTAGGATCGAATGGTACCGCAAGCAACACGGTTGATAATTCTCCAATCTTCTTCTCCAATAACATCTGGTCTCTTTTCTTAAATAGCAAGATCTAGCCCTTATTGAAAAAGGACATATAGAACCTCGCCTTTCCATATCCCAAAATATCTTGACCCGTCAAATATTTCTACTGCAAATTTCGCATTTGACACAATTCTTGTCATAAGCGAAGATGCCAATGATGACGTATTGTTGACACTTAATGTAGATTCTTCTTGTTTATTGTCTCCCATCTTTGACACAAATATTATTTAATAGCTTACGACACAAATCAAGATTATTTCCTTTCTGTGTGGAAGATCAGACTAAGCTGCAACCACAGAGCATACTCAGATAGAACCTTGACTTAGTTACCAAGATAAATCTTTTCTGATGTGGAAGATCGGACTATGCTGCAACCACAGAGCATACTTAGACAGTACCTTGGCTCTGATACCAATTATTGCGGAAGCCAAATGTATACAGTGTGAATGAGTCACAACTACTATATCAAAAATTATAGCAGTCACCAAATAATAAATAAGACAATAAAACAACAATAAAAGGAATACCAGAATTTACGAGGCTCGGCTAATTTTGCCTACTCATGCGACACAACCAATATTTTATTCCACTCCAAAAATACAAGTGAAATAATACTAAAGAGAAGATAAAAATACCTTAAGAAGATAAGAAGGCAAATGAGAGGTGTGTTTAAATCCTAAACATTAGGTCTCTTTTTATAGGAAAAAATCTTAACCAAAATGGCTAACCCACCGATGTGGGACTTGCCAATTTCAACAGAAACTAAGAGCATTATACAGTTAATTAGTCACAATATAGAAATAAGAAGATAATAAAGAGAGATGTAAACCAGAAATATTTGAGTTGTGGAGAGAAAACGAAAAGCAAAGATACCTCATAAATATGCAGCAGAGCCTACACCTACCACAATTCCAATAGCAGAAGCACGCTTCTCTTCTGATATGCAATCTGCCTAATTTAACAAATAAGAATTCAAAATTTAGAGTCGATAAATATCGAGTTAATATAAATGTAACAACAACCCAGTGAAATTCTATTAGTGGAGTTTGGGGAGGGTAGTATGTACGCAAACCTTTACCACTACCCCATGTTTTACCAAAAAATAGACTTTTAGTCAAAGCTAGAATTTAGAAGAATCGGGTTACTGATAATCAAAAAATAAATGGAGAAAAGGATTTGCAAGTATTCAGATATGAAAGCTAGTAAATCAGAATATATTTCAATAGTCACTTGTCCTTTTAGTGATTACATATTTCTCCTTTTATAGGTCTTTTTGGGGAATCTTTGGAAATGTACATTACATATAAGTCATAATGAGGCTATTATAGATATTTAATGACATTAAATGCTGCATTACATAATTATTACATTGAATACAAATATTCCTTAACGGTTCCAGCATTTATTTCTCTTGAAATGTTGTATCTTTATCTTCTTTCTTGACCAGGTTCATTATTCTTCTTGTAGCTCGTGTGTAATTATGCTCAAAGAGGGACGGGGCTTCCGAGCCTCTTATCTCGTACCTCCTTTTTGGATTAGTCCTTCAAATTATGGATTTGGGCCTCATTTGATTTGTTCCCCGAAGTTAGTAGGTCCATTTGAATCACATCACTTGGCCCAGACCTAGTTGGTAGACTTAGGTAAAATTCAGGAGTATCAAGGGTAATTGAGGTATTTCAATTAAGGAATCTTGCAGTAATTGAAAGTAGAACCCCCTAGAACCTTCTATATGGGGGTTCTAATTCGAAATTCAGAAATTAAGTAGTATAACTTGGGTAACAAGTCAGTCCTCTAAGGACTTTTAAGCAAAAAAAGCTAAAATTATGAGGGGTCTAAGGTGTAAAGTAAAAATCTGAAGGTGCCCTAATATTTGCCTATAAATGGCAGTATACCCTGCCTTGTAAGTCAAGTTTTTGAAGTCTAAAAATTTGAAATCAAAAGTTTTGAAATCTTAAAATTTTGAAAACCTTAGTTTTAGAAGGAAGTTTTCAGATCTGAAATTTTAGAGAGAGTTTTGAAAGCTGAAACAAAAATTCTGAAAAATCAACACAAAAATAGTTTAGAAGTCCAGCCAGAACTACTATTTTCATCAAAGTTTTAGTAGTTTTAGTTCCTTTCTCATTTCTACAAATATTCAGGGTTCATCTATTTGGGAGTTGATTTAAGACTGGTTAAGCAAAATCCAGTGATAGATTCAGCTAGATCCACTGTTATTCCTTGGGTTGCTACATTCCTGTTCCAGAAATTGGTCTTGGATTTGCTTGATTTCACTGGATTTTGTTCCATTGCTGTTGCCTAGCTGACTTCCAATTCCTGTTGTTCTGTTTCTTATTTCCAGGTATTTTTTTTTTGGCCTCAAAATGATATGTGAAGATTAAATCAAATATGTGATCAAGTTTGCGGAAAATGATGAATTGCAACACTTTTCTCCTATCCCTTTTCTTCCTTTTATTTTACTTTGATTTGGTTTCCTAGCACGTTTATGTGTATCTGTAATTTACTTACAACATGTTAATTCAAGTATTGCATTTAATTTTCATTAGAATCTGGGAATTACATGATCTGGACCATCTAATGGATGTAATATTTGGACTGTTGGACTCGCGAATATTCACTTAGTAGTGTTAAATTTAGTATAGTTTAATTTCGTTTTTAAGGCTTGCTATCATGTTAGTTTAGACGTTAAAATGGGAATATAGTTTGAACCTAAAGCTGAATCTAGGCCAGTGTATGTGCTCAATACTAGCGTTAATTTTGAGCCTATTATATGTTTGAAATAGCTTAACACTTCAGTATTAAGTTTCAGCAGTTTATTGCTAGTTTCAATCTAATAAATGCATTAAGTTCTGCAAAATGTGTTAAGCAAGGTTAAATATTGTTTTGGAAAGTAAAATTTCAGTAAGAATGTGTGTGGTTCATCAGGATACGTATAATATAAATATGAGCATGAAGTTTTGGACTTAAAATCAGCATGTATTCGATTTGAATAGAATTGAATTGTTCATGTGTTTTTACAAAAATTATTAAGTTTACTTATGATTTAAAAGTCAGTGTTTTGAAATCCAATTTAAGTTCAGTGTTTGATTTGAGCTAGTTTATAGGCCAAAGCTTGACAGCTTGTTAAGAATAAGATTTGAGCCTACAATTTGCTTATACATGGCCCAACTTCAATTTTTAACTTGCCGGCACTTTGGGCTTCACGTGTGGAGCCCACATGTAAATGTTGATTAATGGAATGAGTGGCTTTTTAACCCCAGGAACTCTGAAATTTAGTGCCTTGGGCCTGTGTTTCAGGCCCAACCGTGTCTCAATGGGGGTTTCAGTTTTGTGTTTGGCAATTGGACCTTAAAGTCCATAGCCCATATTTAATCCTTGAAATTAATCCATATAACCTTAGTCAATTAGTAAGATCCTCAAAAATAATCTTAGGAAGGCTAACTTAGATAACATAATAGCCCATGGCCCTCCAAGCTTTAGTCAAATATCCTTTAAAAAATGAAATTGAGGTGCGCCGTGCCAAATAAAAGTAACAAATTGCGTGGCCCTCTTTAATTGCTTTCATTAAAATACTTAGAACTCGAGACGTGCCATTTAGCGAATTTTCATGGCTTCCCGCAAAGTTATCAATACTTTAGTTACTTTAAGCGCGCGTTTTAATAAATCTACTTTCCTAAACTTGGGTGCGCATTTATGTGACCCAAATTCAAATCTCAACGATATTAGAATATGTCAAAAGTCACGGGTGCATTTATGTGATGTGATTCGAGACGTATTTTAGTAACGTTGTAATTCTTCTTTAAAATTGAAATAAAAGCGGTTAAAAATTTAAAATACACCATAGGTTGAAACATGTATTAAAATCTGGTAATTAGCCAATTATGATAGTTTAAGCGACTGTGCTAGAACCACGGAATCCGAGGATGCCAAACACCTTCCTTCGGGTTAACAGAATTCCTTACTCAAGAATTTCTGATTCGCAGACTTCAGTTGGAAAGTCAAAAATTTCTTCGATTTGGGATTCAAAACAAACTGGTGACTTGTGACACCAAATAAATCATCCCAAGTGGCGACTCTGATAAATAATAATTCTATTTCGAATAATATCACTTAAATTAAAAAAAAAACTCCCTTATATACTACCTTTCAGAGTGGTGTGTAAAAAGGAGGTGTGACAGATATTATAGAAGATGTAGCAGAAAGGATTCCGAAACTGGGAAAATAATTACTCTAGACCTCCTAATCTTTTCTCCAACCCTTACTATCTCTAGTTCTTAATTTACTTCTTTAATTTGTTAGTTAATTAGTAGACATAAAAATCCTAATATTATAACTTAGAAATTTTTTGAGCGTGTCTTCTGAGTGATATTGAACGGTTATAGTGAAACATTAGTTCTATGTGGGATTCGAGTCCGGACTTTTAGACTGGATTATATTTGCAGTGACCGCTTATTATTTTTTTTAGGACTAGAGTTGGACGCGATCACCATCTTTAATCCATTCGTCACTCGATTTAAAATTTTAACCATTTATATCTTCATCAATGTTTCCCTAACTTGCTCCTTTCATAAGATTTCAAAATAATGAAAAAAGGAAAAGAATCAAGCTAATCAACTATAAATTTTGGGGTTGTCATTAATTAATGTTTTCCCTATTTAGAAGATTTGATTATAAAGATCTTACCCGATCAGAAAGAATATAATTAGATTATATACCCTATATAAATGCTAGGACTTAAGAACATAATGTGCGAGTAATCAAGTTTCAGACATGGGAAATTTCCTTCATGTTCTAGCCATGGCACTGTTACTTTTCCTATTTTCCAATATCACAGTTTCAACAAGTGAAAACATTCATCTTTCCCTCAATTACACATCCATTTTGCAAGCCAGAAAAAATTTCATGGCTCTTGATATCTCCAACATTTCTTATCATTCAACATCCTCTTACACTTTTCTCCTTTACCATCGCGATGTATTCGAAAAATCAGAGTTCAAGGATTATGACTCATTACTCGATGCTCGTTTTTCTCAAGAAATGTTATTTTCGATGTCTGAATCTGAATACTCATCTGAAAATTCTACAACAGCATATTCGGTTCGTGGTTTAATTGTAAGTCCCTTTTGGATTGGCAGTGAGTTACAACGTGAACTTTTGATTATAGACACTGAAAGTCGTCACGTTTGGTGGCAATGTGGTCCATGTGAACCAAATAAATGTTATGAACAAAGGAGAAATTTATTATATGATTCAGCACTCTCAAAAACATTCCAACAAATTAATTGTGTCACTGACACTTCAAGTTGTTTTCAAAGCCAGAGCATTTCTTGTTCTAGACTAGAACAAAAATGTAATTATGAAACAATATATGGCGATGGTTCAACCTCGACTGGATTTATGGCATATGAAATGATAACATTTACTTCAATTCAAGATTCAGCAAAAATAATATTTGGTTGTGGTAAAGATCAAATGAGTGGGATTAAGAAATTTCCAAGATTAATCAGTGGAATTGCTGGTCTTGGTGCTGGTCTATATACTAATGGATTTGAGAAATATTCATTACAATCACAACTTGGTGCTACATTATTCTCTTTATGTATTCCTAGTTCTACTTCAGGAAAGCCATCTACACTCAACTTTCACAAAACCCCATGGTCAACCGGTGAGTTACTATTAATTTCACGTATTGAACTTTACACACTTTATTAATAACGTACACATTACTCATTATAACAATAAAGTCACTAAATTTTACCCATTATAACAGTGTATTCATAGGCGGAGCTAGAATTGAGTTTATTTTGTTCTCGATTCTAAGAAGGCAACTTGCTGGATTTTGGATATTATTTATATATATTAAGTGATTTTTTAATTCAAATATAGAATTTTGTGATACTAAAGCAAGTTGATAAAGTCACTAAAATTTATCCATTATAGCAGTAGATCCACCTAAAATTTGAGTAGATTGTCTTATAATAATTTAATTGTGACTTTACTAATATAATAGATAATTTTTTTTTCTTCAAAAATAAGATATATTGAGTTTATTTGATTCTTGATTCTAAGAAGGAAACTTACTGGATTTTGGATATTTTTTAAAATAATATTAAGTAATTTTTTAATACAAATATAAAAGTGTGAGATATTAAAGCAAGATGACAAATACACTAAAGTTTATCCATTAAAGTAGTAGATTCACCTTAATTTTGAGTAGATTTTGTCTTATAGTAGGTAAAATTTAATTGTGACTTTACTGAAATAATAGATAATTTTTTTTTTCAAAAATAAAATTTACTGACCATGTGTGAAATTAACTTGACAACAGGTATAAGGACAACACTGATGAGGAACAATATTAATCCTTCATTTTACTATTTACGAGACTTGGAGAAAATTACGATTAACGATAAAGAAGTTCCTATTGATCCTGCACATTGGAATTTGGGTGCAGATAAAAATGGTGGAATGTTTGTAGATACAGGAACCACTATTTCACAATTTCCTGCTGATGTTTATGTCCAATTTAGGTATATATTTAGGTCTGAAGTTAAAGGTATGATATTGGATGCAAATCCACCAGAACCATTTGATACTTGTTATTTGGCAGATAATAATGTTAATTGGGCTAATTTTCCAGTTGTTAGGTTTTATTTTAAATTCAATATAATACCTCTTGAAGTGAGACAACAACAGGTGATGATACTGTATCGTAAAAAATATCGCATGGGTTTTCGTAGTTCGAGTCATAGTTTTTCCGTAATGGGTGCCAATGTATTACAGACTTTTGGGTTGACTTTTGATATTGATGCATGGTGGTTGACATTTTCACCAGATGCTTGTGAATGAAACATATAAAAGGTTATTAGTATATTATTGCTATGTGTCAATTTATTATTGGAAGATAGTATTATATATATATATATATATATATATATATATATATATATATATGGTGATGTTTGACTGAACACTGAATTTAAAAAAGAAAGAACGCTTTTATTTAAAAAAAGAACGAAATATTGTGATTGCATTATTATATTTGTATTTAAATGTGAAATGTGCATATTATTGGTTGTAATGCACTAATTAAACTATTCTTCTTAGTCAATGAATTTTTGAAATATAATAATTTTAGAAGGGAATTAATTAGTTAGTCAACTTTTCCATATATGTGATATTTTAGAATTTTTGACCTATTAAAGGTGTAAACATTAATTTTGAGATCATAAATGGGTATTAATTAATTATTACTTGTTACATACTGGTTGAGTGCTTAATATTTAATAATGAGATACCTATTTTGACTTTTGCCAACACTTTTTTCTCTATTGTCATCAAAATATAATAAAGCAGTATCCATGCTTGTCGATGGATTAGTTAAAATATGTATAATTGAATTGAACAAGACCCTCATAAAAAAAAAGGAGCCTTAACTGAATGGAATATTTCTCTCTCGGTGTAAGTTAGCCTAACTTGCACCTACCATGGGTAAGAGAGCTCGTATTCCATCCCAGAAAACTTTAATGGCGAGAGAATTTGCTGCATCACAGAGCAATGCTCAACGAGGAACGAAAGACAAAGCAATTCGTGAAGAAATGCTTAATAAAACGCAATTGAGCCCTAATTCCAATGGAACAGTACTGAAGAGTAACGAGAATGAGAACCTTAAGCAAATTGAAGCAATTCAATTGTGCAGTCAGGTACAAGCATCTACTAGAAGTAATCAAACTATGCATGTGGACAATGGAAAGGAAATCATGGGATGATGAAGCAGAAGAGGCGGCAAAATTGGAGGGGAAGAAGAGTTCAGTATGGGACAACTTCGATATCTCAAAAATCTCTAATGCTGGGTACAAATTAGAGTATGTGCAACCTAAATCACACAGTGAGTCAACTTTTGGTGAAATTGTACTAGGTGATATAAAAATAGAAGTGAAATATTGGGGGAATACAGTTATTTGCTATGTCCTAGGGGCTCATCCTCCATTTACAGTGATACAAGGTTACATCCAAAGGTTGTGGGGTAAATTAGGCATTGATAGGATCACAATATTAAATAATGGAGTAATTGTGGTACGATTTGACACAGTAATGGGTAAGAAGGAGGTTATCGAAGGAGGTATATATCATTTCGACAACAAGCCTTTCATTTTTAAGGCTTGGATACCGGAGATGGAGTTCACTCGAGAGGAATTATTGACAGTACCAATCTGGATCAAATTGCCAGGTTTGGACTTCAAATATTGGAGTCCAAGGGGACTGAGATAGGAAGTCTGGTTGGAAAACCATTGATGGTAGATCAAAAAACAGAGAAGAGGAATGGGCTGAACCTTGCTAGATTACTGGTGGAGGTAGACATGGATGCTAAAATACTAGAGGTGGTGAAATTCAAGAATGAAAAAGGTAGAATAATAGAGTAGAGGATAGTCTATGATTGGAAACCAACTCTATGTGCCCATTGTGCTAAATATGCGCAAGAGGAGGCAGTATGTAGACTCAAGAAGAAGATACCAACAAATAAAAATACTGACAGGCCAAATGGTAAACAGAAAGATAAACAAGCTCCAGTGGACAATGAAATAAGGCAAGAAGATCAGCAGGCTGCCGCATTAATGAAGGAAGCCCTGACTAAAAATACACCAGGCATAACACAGCAAAATAAAGCAAAAGACCAAAATACATCAAATGAGAGGGGAAAGGCATCAGGGTGGAAAACTCCTCAGAAGGTTGGCAAAAACATCCAAAAACAGACTGAGCATATGGAAGAATCTAGTCCTTTTCAAATATTACATAAACAGAAAACAGTAAAACAGATGAAGGAAGTAATTGTAGGTGAAAGGTGGGTGGAAGAACTATTCCTCATTGTAAGAATGGTTAGTCTACTAAGATGGAATATTAGGGGGCTAAACGCCCATAATAAGCAAAAGGAGGTGAAACTCCTTTGCAATGAGGAAAAAAAGTAGGTTTGATTGGCATATTAGAAACTAAAATAAAAAAGGATAAGATGGAGGGAATAGCAGATAAATTATTTATAGGGTGGCAGTATATTAACAATTTGGACTGTCACTATAATGGTAGAATCTAGGTCACTTAGAAGCCAGATTACTACCAGATTGTGTTGAAACACAAGTAAACTCAGTTGATTACTTGTGAAGCATGGAGTATTCCGCTTCAGTTATCTTTTGAGGTAACATTTGTGTATGCTTTTAATACAAAAGAGGAGAGAAGAAGTTTATGGGAGAACTTAGTCACTTATAGTAGGACATGCACAAAGCCTTGGTTGGTTTTGAGTGATTTTAAATCAATACTGAGTGCTGAGGATAGAATAGGAGGAAGTGAAATGACTTGGGTAGATGTGGTGGATTTTAATAATTGTGTAATGGAATGTGGTTTGATGGAGCTTCCAGCGCAGGGTAAGAGATATACTTGGAGTGACAAACATGATGAGCAAAGAATATTTTTAAAAATGGATTGGATATTTATGAATGAAGAATAGTTAGACAATATGCTTGATCGTGCAGCTAGATTCTTGCCAGAAGGAATAAGTGATCACTGTCCTGCCAAAGTGTTCTTAACCAATGAGAGACACAGAGTCAGAAGATCTTTCCAATATTATAATGTGTGGTCTCAGCATCCACAATTCTTAGCTATAGTGACTGAAGGATGGAATTGTAATATAGAAGGCTGCAAAATGTTCACCATTGTTAGAAAGCTGAAAGTACTAAAGAGGAAGCTAAAAGTCTTGAATTCCCAGGCTTTTCATAATATAGTTATTGAGGCAAATGAAAATAGGACAGTTCTAAAGCAGGCACAAGATCAACTCCAAAGGAACCCATCAAATCTAGAATATCAACAAGTAGAAAAGGAAGCTTACCACAGATATAGGCAAGCTTCATATTTAGCTGAAGTGCATCTTCAATAAAGAAGCAAGGAAACATGGATTAAACTGGGGGATGATAACAGCAGATACTTTTATTCAGTCATCAAACATCGGAAGTTAAAGCAAGCAACTACACGACTTAGGGACAATAGTGGCAATTGGCAAACTGACCCTGATACTATAGCTGGTATGTTTGTTGATTATTATTCAGAACTACTAGGGAAGAAGCCACAAGGATGTATCAATGCTGTTAAAGGGATACTGGACAATGGTCCAGTACTATCAGCGAACCAGCAATTGGAAATGATGAAGCCATTCAATGTGAAAAATGTTAAACAGGCTATATTTCAAATAGATAGCAACAAGAGCCCTGGACCGGATGGCTATGGTAGTGGATTTTATACATCCGCTTGGTCAATAGTAGGAAAAGATGTTTCTAATGTTGTACTAGAATTTTTCCAAAATGGGAAGCTGTAGAGGCAAATAAACTCAACCAATATAGCATTAGTTCCTAAGGCGGAAGTTCCAGAAGAAGCAACTCAGTTTAGACCAATTGATTGCTGCAATGTCATATATAAGTGCATTTTTAAAATGATTTGTGGGAGATTAAAACCAACAGTGAATCATATAGTATCAGACAACGAATCAGCTTTTGTTCAGGGTAGATCTATGATGCATAATATGCTAATTTTTCATGACCTCCTAAGACATTACAATAGGAAAACATCTCCAAAATGCCTAATGAAGATAGATCTTAGGAAAGCTTATGATATGGTGAGTTGGGAATTTTTGGAGGAAGCATTGATAGGCTTTGGGTTTCCTGACAGATTTATACAGTGGATTATGGTATGTGTGACTACAACTATATTCGAAGTAAAGATAAATGGTGAAGAACATGGTTATTTTGCAGGAAAGAGAGGATTGAGACAAGGAGATCCAATCTCTTCATTACTATTTGTTTTAGTTATGGAATACCTCTCTAGAACCTTGAAGACCATTAGCAGGCTGCCTGATTTTAGATTTCATCCTATGTGTAAGAAGCTGTAACTGACACATCTAATATTTGCAGATGATCTAATGATTTTCTGCAAAGGAAATGAGCAATCAGTTAACAGAGTCATGGAAGCTTTAGAACACTTCAGCAAAGCATCAAGCTTGATTGCCAATATGGAAAAATCTACCATGTTTCTAGCTGGAGTGGAAGAAGGAGTCAGAGATAGGTTGCTGGAAATAACAGGATTTGCACTGGGCACATTTTCTATCAGGTATCTAGGCTTGCCATTATCACCAAGGAAATGGAATAAAATAGATTGTCACATGCTGATAAGGAAAATAACACATAAGATAACTGTCACATATTCCAGAGAGTTATCCTATGCAGGAAGGTTACAAATTGCCAATGCAGTTCTTTTCTCTATATATAATTTCTGGGGAGCTGTTTTTATTTTACCCCAAAGTGTGCTAAAAGAGGTTGATAAAATATGTAAAGATTATCTATGGGGGAAGATTGAGGATCAGAAGAAAGTAGCACTAGTTGCATGGAAGAAAGTCTGCTGTCCAAAGAAGCTAGGAGGATTGAATGTAAAAGGTTGTAAAACATGAAATATAGCATCAGTAGGAAAGTTATTGTGGCAATTGGTAATGAACAAAGAGTCCCTTTGGGTTCGATGGGTTCATGGTATATATATGAAAATAGATAGGAATATTTAGACTCATACCCCTCCTGCTGATAGTAGTTGGTATTGGAGGAAACTAAAATCCTTAAAAGGAGAGATGCAAGGATGGTACTCACAAGGTAGATACAGCCTAACTCCGGGAGGCAATTATTCTATAACTAGAAGTTATCTTGCTATGATAAACAAACAACCGCAACTAGAGACATCAGACTTGGTACGGACTGCAGTGGCTCTTCCTAGACACATATTTATCATGTGGGTGGCAAGTCAAGGGAGACTACTCACCAAAGACAGACTATTAGGGATGCATATCCCTGTGTAAAACATAAACTGCAACTTGTGTGAAGCAGAGCAGCTGGAAACAAAGGAACATCTATTTGTTGATTGTAACTGGATCAAAACAGTTAGACAAGAGATCAATCAATAGATAGGACAATCAGTACATGAAGGAGATTTCAAGTTGATGTTGGAAATGATAAAAAGAAAGCACTGGAAACAATTTAAAAAAGAGGTGATAGCAGCAGTCAATGGAGCAGTGATATATCACACTTGGAGAGCTCGGAATCTAAAAAAATTTCAAGGCAAAAACGTACATAGATCATAGGTAGGAACACAAATCAAGAGGGAAATTACAGAAAGAGTAAATCATACGAGGTTATTAAAGAAAGCTGATAGGTGTAGGAGCGTTATACAAAATATACTGTGTAATTAAATTGCGGAGTTGGGGGCCTTGATATGTATAAGATTAAGGCTGCCCTATAAGTGTAATTGTTTTGATGTTAATGGTAATTTTACATTGTTAAAAAAAAAAAAAAAAAAAAAAAAAAAACCTCATCAAAAGTATGTAAAAAAGAAGAAGGTATAATTAAGCTAATAATTGGGTTACTATAGCTAACGAAAATAAAAAAGCTTTAGAAAGGGAAAGATAGCCATCTCAATACTTCTTTATCTTAATATCAGTTTTGTGACTGTGTCATCTTAAGTATCTTTGACAAAAATAAATGTATAAAAAGGGATCAAACGCGTATATTTCTTATAACTGTTGGGTTTTAGTTAAAATTGAGGTGAATGAGAAATGGAGAGAAATATGAAATTTTGATTTTTTCTTATTTATAAAAGGGACATTGTTCCATATTAGATAAGAAAAGTTTATTTGTTGAGTATATATCATTACACTTCTTCTACCTTCTAAAGAGTTGAGAAGAAGGCAAACCTTGCACCGTCATCGTAGCTCGACTCGGCTTTGGTCAAATGATTTGATAGATTAATTTTTTTGACTAAATTTATTTGTTAAATATTAGTATTTAATCCAAACCAGCCATTTTTGTAACGGTAATTTAAAGTTTTCCACCGATTTTATTTCCTGTTTTATTTTGCGTAAATAGCCATTTATATAATAGCCTATTTAAACGAACAATTTTTTTTAATTAGCACGTGGTTTTCGGACTCGAACTAGCGACCTGTAGCACTTTGTGCACTGGCCTTTACCAGTTGCGAACCCGACTAGCTGTACCCACCGGGTCCCGCTGTTTTATAGGCTGGTGCCCGGCTAGTTTCACGGGGCTCTAGAGACGAGGCCGGTTTGTAATGCCTCCAGTGGTCCTGCGGGGACTCGAACTAGCCAACTGTAGCACTTTGTGCCACTGGCCTTTACCAGTTGAGCTACCCCTCAGGGTTATTTACACGAACAATCATATGAAAGAATTGCACCTCTTTGTTTGAACCCAACATGTTGGCTATAAATAGCAAGCCATTCCCTTAGATTTTCCTTACGAAAATTCTGAATTCTCCTTCTTCCTTCTGCATTGTTTTTAACCGAAAGAAAGCAACAGTAAGTGTAATTTGCTACCGATCATTTGTGTTCTTTGAGATTTGAAGTACTGCTACACCAGTGTGTAATCCGTTATATCGTGGGAGGAAATAATCCACAACCTCAAATATTAGAAGTGGATTAAGTTCCTTAAAAAAATATTATAAATTCAGTGGTCAAATTAATTTCGGTTTCCTCTACATGTGGTTTTGCATTATCTTTCTTCTCCAGAATTATTTTGCAAAATACAGATGAAGAACAATATCATCCTTCTACGTCCACTTTCAAATGTAAGTAGCAAAGAATATTAAGGTGTCACAAGTTTATCAAGTAAATACCATTTTGATACTACAAAAGAATTGGATGAGAAACTGAATCCGTCATACCAAATACATCAAATATATTCATTGCCTCAGGAAAGACAAAAAATACAAAAAAAATAAATAAAAGAAAATAAAATTCTCCGTTTTTAACCATTTGAAGATTGTGTAGATAGAATCCTTCAGATTTATAAATATAGCTTGTTGAATTCTCCTTCAACCCTCCTAATTTTGAGTTTTTAATTATACGAACCAAATCTTAGACCATCTCCAATGCCACTCTATTTGTTGCACCAAATCCAAATTTGATGCAAGAAATGGTATTTTTTTGCTCCAATGCAATACTATTTTTTGCACTAATATAGAGCATGAATAGTGTTGCACCAAATTTGGTGCAAAACTATTCATTACTCTATATTTGGTTTAATATTATTTTATTCAATCTTTTTATTTTTGGACTTTTAATTTATCATATATTGTGTATATAATTAACTTTTATATATAAAAATAAAAAATGCAAATGTAAGATCACCGATTTGAACAATTTTTAGCAAGACAAAAAAAATTAAGGATAAAGATGCGCATTTCGCACTTCAATGCTTAATCGAGCATTTTTGGGAGAATAGAGGCGAAACTTAAATATTATTGTGGTACTTAAATTAATTTTGACTATGATGTAATATTTATTTAATTATCTTTTATCAATTATTTCACTTTTTGTTAAGTTATCCTTTAAAATAATTTTGTAATAAATGATTATATAAGTGGTGAATGTGAATTATATATAATGATAATGAAAAAAGAAAAAAGATAGTATTAGTTTGAAGGAAATAAAATATGAAAGGTAAATAGAACATAATAATAATAATGTGACGACCCGACCCGTCGTTGTCACGGCCCTAGTTCACCAATTGTGAACACGTCATGACGACACCCGGTCTTTGCGACCAGGTAAGCCTAACACGTTGCGGAAGTAATAACAATCTGCGGAATTAATAATCAAAACTGAATAACGTAAACAATGAGTATAGTTGCCACCTGGCACATACACTTTAATACTTAGCAATTTAAAACTCTCCCAAAAGACCCGGAAACCCACAGGCAACACAGGCTAAAAGAACATAAGTTACGGCTCTAACATCCAGAAATGTCTACACAACTGAACACATGAAATGGAACTGCTAACTATAAGATAGGGTAGAAGGAGACTCTTCGGTCTGCGGACGCGGCAGAATACACCTCAAGTCTCCGAATGTATCGCTTGTATCACTGATAGAAAGTCCGACCAGAAGTACCTGGATCTGCACATGAAAAACATGCACAGAAGAGGTATGAGTACACCACATCGGTACTCAGTAAGTGCCAAGCCTAACCTCGGTTGAGTAGTGACGAGGAATGTCAGGGCCCTACTGAGAATAAAATATAATAATAATAATGAGCAGTGTAAATCAGGAATTTATCTGAAATAACAATAAAACAGGATAGAAGCTACAAGTCAATGACAATTAAGCTAAGTAAGGAAAATAACACAACAAGTATTCCTCAAATGTCCATTGGATCTCCCGGGAATTGAACCCGTAGTCCATCTCATTTAAATATCTAGGATCTTCCGGGAATTGAACCCGTAGTCCATCATATCAGTAGCAAAGGATCTCCCGGGAATCGAACCCGTTGTCCATAATATCAATAGCAAGGATCTCCCGGGAATTGAACTCGTAGTCCATCATATCAGTAGCAAGGATCTCCCGGGAATTGAACCCGTAGTCCATCATATCAGTAGCAAGGATCTCCCGAGAATCGAACCCATAGTCCATAATATCAATAGCAAGGATCTCCCGGGAATCGAACCCGTAGTCCATAATATCAATATCAAGGATCTCCCGGGAATTGAACCCGTAGTCCATCATATCAGTAGCAAAGGATCTCCCGGGAATCGAACCCGTAGTCCATAATATCAATAGCAAGGATCTCCCGGAAATCGAACCCATAGTCCATAATATCAATAGCAAGGATCTCCCGGAAATTGAACCCGTAGTCCCAATGTAAAAACACAACCAAATCGGGGAAATATTCAGAGAATGAAATACACAAATACAAGTAACAGTTAAATTCTGGCCTATCATGCTTCACGTAAATTTCAATTAAGGCAATTAAGCAATTAAGCAGTAAATTCTATCTAGTCATGCTTTTATAATTAACACAATTTTAATCTTGCATTGAAGTCAGTCAAATAACGGAGAAAATACAGTTTGAGCATTTCAAGTAAAGTGGATTTTCAACAATTTGCACAAGTACATCTGATTACCCTTTTTTGATGAGATTTACATTGATCCTTCATGTTTCACTGTCCTTTAATAAGTCCTGATCTCATTATGCCATATAATTGGGAAGCTGGTAGTTAGCTTTGACTGAAAATGTCTTATAGACAGATTTCAAGAAAAATGAAATGCAATGACTTCGAATTTTTGAGGATAGAAGGACTCTGAAAAGAGAAAGAGGATAGAACTTATCTGAGTGGGAGGGCTGATTCCATTGATCATGCCATGAATTTGGATTAACCGACCTAGTCTGTCTAACCAAACAACTGTTAATTGCCACATTTGCCGCTCCATATTTCACAACCCGATCTTCACCGAAACCCAAACCTTGCTCATTTTGCCGCCTTTCAACCACAACCTTCTTTCATTTACTCACTTTGGAAACTCACTTTCGCCTTACGGTGCCCGTGAGCGTTTTTACCGATAAGACTCTCTCATTTTAATATCTCTCAACTCACATCGCCTTACGATGCCCATGAGGGTTTTCACCAATAAGACTCTCTCATTTTCGTTTTCTTATATTCTGATACCCGAGTGTTGTCCACAACATGATTCACCTTACCTGCTTGAATTGACATTTCTTAAAATTGATCAGAAGGTCTTTTTTTGGACCGTAATGTGGCTTTTGGATGGGTTTAGAAAGAAGGGTATAAAGGCTCAAAATATTCCGGGTTCAAAAATTACAACTTTCGGAATCATATCTTCCACAACAAACATAACTTCTGCCCCAGTTTCATCCTTTGGGGATTCGTGGACTTTTCTTCTGTTGTGACTGAACTTCAGTGAGACTGCCTACGTACCCTTTTTTGGGATCAAGTCAAACGTAGTTCGGATCATAAAATCGCTTCATTGTTGCGATGCTTCCTTCCTC
>MU741534.1:6688-20528 GCA_026770625.1 Nicotiana glauca
CGGTTGTGTCCTTTCAGGATTGAATAGTGTATATTACTTGCTTCACCGTGGGTGTGATGGATTGCTTGGTTCCAGACATCAATCTGTGCGTGGCTGTCTGTTTTGAGCATGGTGACTTGAGGTGCTTCCTGTGTAACAGCGTTTGGATGGGATCGCGCGTTGTGGCAAGGCCACATGAAGTTATGACCTTTCGAGGAGGATTCAGGTACTCTATTTCTATGATGTGAGACGAGATCTCAGTTTTGCGTTGTGATGGTACTGAGGAATTTGAATTACAGCTCTTTTGTTTGAGTCAGTTGTCATGATTTGAGTGTGTTCAGATCGTTTCTTATTGGTTCCTGTGTTGTGCACGTTGTGGCTTAGGCCGGTGTTGAGGTGTCATGTCACCAGAGTGGTATGTTGTAGTCGAGATGATCGTTGGAGTCATTAACAAGTACGAGCATATTTGATTTCAGCCTGTTAGAAAGGTAATATCGAGGTTTGGCTCCGAAATCTGTTGTAGTATCAGTCAGAAAGGAAATGGACTCATTAATGGGTGATATGAGTGATGGGTTTGGTTTATCGCGTGTTTCAGTCGCCGTTGGTAGTATATGAAAGTGTTAGAATAAGACTTTAGCTAATAAAAAGGTTTTTCTATCGTATTTGGTTATTGTGGGCAATTGCTGTGAATAGATGCCATCATCTTGAGTGTTTGGGTTGTGTAGTATATCATATGGTCTCGCCTGGAGTGGCGAATATAGGTTATTACAGTTGGTTCGGGTTTATTCTGAATACAGACGTGAGGTTCTGATCTGGTGTATGATTTCGGGAAGTGCAATGTGGTTTATGGTTTAGATGGACTGTGGAATTCCAGCTATATTGTATTATCGGACCTATGTGAGATAGGGTGACGTGGGATCACCCCGAGTATATGCTTGGTAAGGTCATTCAGCTATTGGGTTGCTTCTAGTACAACTCTGGGTACGCTCGAGGACGAGCGTTTGTTTAAGTTGGGGAGGATGTGACGACCCGACCTGTCGTCTTATGTGTTATTGCTCCGTTTTCCCCTTATTGTGTTGCTTCATGTTTTTATATCAGTATTAGAGTCGATCGGGTGTAATTGAATTGGTTTTGGTTGAAAATAAGGCACATAGCCTCTTAGAAGGAAGCTTGTTTTAGAAAAGTCAACCGGGAGTTGACTATATGGTTAGAGGGCTCGGATGTGAATTCCAGTGGTTCAGTTAGTTTCGGGGGATGATTTGTGACTTAGGAGTGCAATCGTAATTGAATTTGGAGGTCCGGTGTAGAATTAGGCTTGAATTGGCGAAGTTTGAATTTTGGCGGATTCCGGTTGATAGGTGAGATTTTGATCCGAGGGTCGGAATGGAAATCCGAGAGTTGCAGTAGCTTCGTTAGGTGATTTTGGATATATCTACAAATTTTCAGGTCATTCGGATGTCGTTTGGTCGGGTTTTTTATCGAATATGAGTTTCGGAAGTTTTAAGAAAATTTAAGCTTGAATCCGTGGTAGTTTGATGATTCTTGTGTTGTTCTATGCGTTTTTATGATTGGAACAAGTTCGTATGATGTTTTGGGCTATGTTGGTGTCTTTGGTTGAGGTCCCGGGGGCCTCAGGATGGATTCGGATGGTCAAACGGACCAAGTTTGGTTATTTGAAGCTGCAGAATTACATCAGTCATTGCAACAGAATTCCCTTCTACGTGTTTGCGTGAGGTAGGATGCGAACGCGTAGAGTAACCTGGAGAGGGCCTGGATTTAGTCATCGCATTCGCGTGGGGTCTGGCTCGCGTTCGCGTAGGTGGAAGTCAGGAAGCATCGCGATCGCTTGGAGCTGTGTCGCGTTCGCGAAGTGTAAGGGCTGTTGAGCATCGCGATCGCGTCAGTGGGGGACGCGTTCGCGTAGAGCATTTTTGAAACTTAGAAATTTTGGCCTTCGCGTTCGCGTGGCAAGGGTCGCGAACGCGATGAAGAATGGACTGGGCGGACAGAAGGGTTTAATAACATTTCCTCCGCGAGTTAAAGTCATTTTTCCCCATTGTTGAGCATATTTGGGAGCTTTTGACGAGGGTTTAAGTGGATTTCGACTAGGATTCGATTGCAGGTAAGTTTTATGAGCTAATTACGTGATTTTATTGAAGATTTATCATTGAAATCTCTGAAAATTGGGTGAAAATTGGAGAAGTTAGGGCTTGATTTTTAGTATTGTAAAATTGGAATTTGAAGGGGATATTGGACTCCGATTTTGATAAATTTTATATGTACGGACTCGTGACAAGACGAGGATTCCGAAAATGTAAGTTTTGTAATTTTTCCAGAAGCGGGCTCGGGGCTCGGGTTTTGCTAGTTTCGAGGTTCTTGCTATAATTCGATTGTTTCGATTGGGTATTGTCCCATTTGCATATTGTGATGCATTCGCTCTGTTTTTTTTCTAGTTTCGACACGCGTGGAGGCCGATTTAAGGGGCAAAGGTGTCGCGGGCTTGATATTTTGCCGATTCGAGGTGAGTAATACTTGGGAATGATATCCTGAAGGTTTGAAACCCCGGAATTGCACATCTTAGTATTGTATTGAGGTGACTTGCACGGTGGACCTGAGCATGGGGTAGAGAACCATTGGGGATCGTGACTTGGTCCGTCCCGGCTGTTGGTTTTACCGCGTATTTGCAAATGATTTGTTGTTATCATATTGACTTGGACTCATTGCCATACTTGGTGCTTATTGCCAATTGTTTGAACTCTTTATGAACTATCGTCACTGTTTCCCTCACTATTTGAAATATTATTTGAACTCAGTCCGTGTGATTTACACTGTTTTTCATGAACTCAGCTATATTTTACTCAAACTTGGAGTTTTTAACTGATATTTGAAACTACTGTTTGAGCTGAGTATTATTGTTTTACTGATGCCCGAGGGGCTTTTGACTATTTTGGACTGAGTGAGGCCGAGGGCCATACGTGAGGGCATGAGGAGTGATGTGAGGAGGTTTTCAGGCCTCGAGTGTTATGTGAGGAGGCTTTCAGGCCTCGAGTGTTATGTGTGCATATGCATATACATGCATGGATCGGATTGCACGCCGCAGTAGTATATTGCATGGATCGGACTACACGCCGCAATAGTATATTATATGGATCGGACTGCACCCCGCAGTGATATGTTACGTGGATCGGACTGCACGCCGCAGTATTATTGCGCTTGGGCTGTAGGAGCCTCTCCGGAGTCTGTACACACCCCCAGTGAGCGCTGTCGACGTTAAATGGATCGGGCTCCGCGCCGTAGCGGTCATATGCATTGCATTACATTCATGCATTCACTCCTGTTTGTACTACGTGGCATGACATTTATCACTCATATATCATTGGCATACATACTGTTATTCGCCTTGTTGACCAGATACCCTGGTGTTATATATTGAGGAGTGCTATGCCCAAGAAGCCTACTTATGAGCCGACTTGCTCTATCTGATATAGCATTCCTATGCTTGGCTGTTGAAAACGAAAAAGGGATATTTGTAAAAGAGATATTTTCAACTGATCTTGAGACTTTCTAAAGGTTTTTCACAGAATTACGGTTTTTCTCAAAGGGCTGTACTGTCTTTTATAGCATTTTGGTGTGCCCATACGTGTTTTCTTATCGCTCAGATATTATTCTCTCTTATTACCACTGAGTTGGAAGTACTCACTTTACTCCCTGCACCTTGCGTGCAGTTGCAGGTATTGTTCACCCGGTAACGGGTTATTAGCAGGACTGAAGGCCATATTGTGGTAGTTGAGCAAGGTGACCGCCAGCGTTCGTGGCACCGTATTCCATCTTTGAAATTCCAGTTTTATCTTGTATAGATATACTTTGTTGGCCCAATAGTAGTGTCCCTACTCATTAGATGCTCGTGACTTTTGACACCCCGGATGAAATTAATAGTTAAATGCCAATAAGTTGTATTTTCTATTCATTATGTTTACAACAACAACAACAACAACAACTATCCAGTATAGTCCCACAAGGTGAGGTCTAGGGAGGGATAATATGTAGACAGGCCTTACCCCCACCCGAAAGGGCAGAGAGGCTGTTTCCAATCGACCCTCAGTGTTGGGAAGAAAAGAGGGAACAACAACAAAAACAAAAGTGCATTAGTAACTCTAGTAGAAATCGCGTAAATAGTTATCTAAACATAAGAACCATAAATAAAATGATATGCAATAGTATCAAACAGTAACTACCATAAATAACTACCATAAGGGGGACACAATCCAATGCACAAGTCATCTATGGATCGCCCTGTCAAGCCTCACCCAGCCCCTGGAGAGAGTACGAAAAATTCTAGGAGCCCTTATCCTACAATCCTGATACTCGACCTCCAGACTCTTCTATCAAGGGCCATGTCCTCGAAAATCCGCATTCTAGCCATGTCATTCCTAATCACCTCTCCCCAATACCTCTTAGGCCTCCCTCTGCCTCGCCTCACGCCGACCACCGCCAGTCGCTCACAACTTCTCACCGGTGCTCACAACTATTCATTATGTTTAATAGTTGTTAAAAAGAGGATTTGGGGTTGTTGGCTGACCTTGTCTTCACGAGAGGCGCCATCACGACCTGACATGGAATTTGGGCCGTGACAGAATTAAGGAGGGATATATGCTGTATTAATTGTATGCCTAAAATACACTATGATACAGAATTGGTAATTTGGTATACTAAATGTAATTATATAAAACCTTAAACATTGAGGTAATAAGGTTTCCTATATGGTATAGGAATGTAAATATTTCTATTATTAAAAGGAGATGACAAAGCCCTCTCCTTAAGCCAAGTGGTAGCATAAAAAAAAGTCACATAGCATAATTAGTTACTAATTAGTTTTTTATTTAATAATTAATTATTAGTTATTATTTTTAAATTTAAATATATATAAAAAATGAAAATGATAAAAAACAAAAAAAATTACCATATATATATATATATATATATATATATATATATTGGTTACTTTGTTTTAATTAATAAATATAGATATCTTATAATTAGTTATAATAAAAAAAATCAAAATATAAATATATAAAAAATTACTACCCATTCAAAGTGGGTGGGAATAGTTTCAAATTAGACTTTTAAAATTATTTTTAAAAAATAACTATAATAAAAAAACGAAAAAAAGAAGTAAAAAAATTACCCATTCAAATTGGGGAGTAGTTTCAAGTTGGAGTTTGAAAATCTATGTCTATATCTATTTATAATTAAAAGCTAAAGAAAAAGGACTCTCATGAAGCCAAATGACAGAACAATAAAATGACACATGGCATGTTAAGACATTGCTCCTAATTTTTTGGAAGTAAAATTAAAACCATTCATGAGTAAACCGTTCCAACTTCTGTGCAGTTTTTGAGTTTTCAATTTTTTTTAAATTATTAAATCATTGAATTTCGAAAAAACCATTGTATTTGTAAAAAAACCGCCGCCTTCCTCAAAAATAGGAGGGGCCTTCAAAACCTTTCAGTTCTAAACCGTTCAAACTCCTCTTAATTATCTCAATTTTTAATTTTTTTAAATTATTAAAATAATTTATTTGTTAAAACCTTTTACTCCACAATATTAGGTAATTACTTTTTACCTTCAACTTAACCTAAATATTCTCTGCAAAAGCACGATGGATTCAACTGCTTAACCCACGTCTCATATACTGGGTATCAACTGCACAAGCTTAGAGGAGTTTATATTTCTTCCTCAACTACATGTTCTTCAATTCTAAAGTTCCTTCTTCTATCAAGATTTCAAGAAAACTTAGGGCTTATGCAAAAGATGTCTACTCACATTGATTTCATCAAGGATATAACAATTTCGAAGATGCAATGGAAGTTGAAAGTTCGTGTTGTCCGTTTGTGGGAAGTACCAGACCGTTTTAATCCAGGCACTATATTGTCGATTGAATTGGTTCTACAAGATGAAAAGGTATTTTACATATGTTATATGATTATTTGGTTTTGATGCATCTCCGCCGTTGTTGATTGATTAGCTATGCACGTTTGTGCTCAACCTAAAATTTACCCTCACGACTTTGTTCACCTTTGCCTCTCACTTGCTAGGTACTTCTTCTCGATCTTTATATGCTGTAAACATAAATAGGCTACATTTGTAATTGCTACTTCAAATTGTTTAAGAAACTGTTTTTTGTGCTTAATATCAACACGTACAGCCACAAATGTACAAAATATAAATAGTTGCATAATATTCACAGACAATTGGACATGAGGATCTGAAGTATAACTGAGTTAGGCTGCACTCTGCAGCAAAGTAGTTTTCGAAAGCAATGGGAGGAAAATCCATCTTCTTCAAATGATCCTCCCTTCTGAATTGCATATGATCTGCATATTCTAATTAAGATGAAAAGGTATTTTAAATATGTTTTTACCTTGCTAATTCGATATGTTTTTCGGAATTGTTATATGATTATTGATACATTTGTTTGCTCCTCGAAATTGTTCTATGATTATATCATACAACCAATTGTTCCAAATAACTTATTGTTCCAAATAAGTTATCTGATTCATTTTTTGATCTAGAGTTAAAAAGATTTGTGTCTGCTGATCATTTTTGTAATGGTTATGTTTATTTGAAATTTGTTAGGAAAGCAGATAGTACCATCTCGATAATCATTTTGTTTGTACTAATAAACTAGAAGGTATAGAACAGAACTCAGGCATGATTAACTTATCAATGATCTTAATTTGTACAGTTTAGTTTTTGGTAGGAAAAATGTACGTAGTAACAAGAATACAGGAAAGACTGAACAAAATTAAACCAAACACTACTGCAATAGGGGTTTACACAGAGGAGTACAACCACTACGACCACTACATTTTAATATGCCATAAGAAAGGAAATATAGAATGACTCCTTATCCTGAAAACCAGTATCATCTTTGCAGCAATCTGGCGCAGTAGCTGATATTGGTATCTCTTTAGTCGACATACATTTTATGCGTAATGGAGGACGACAAAGAAAAGGATTTCCCTCATAACTTCTATCATTACAAGTTGCAAACTGCATTGTACTCTGTGCAGTCCTACATGTTATTATATTTGGTCGTGAACTCTGCTCCAAATCTGGAGTTTTTCCTCTATTACTGTCACTTATTAGTTTGTTCAACTCTAATGTTTAAAACTAGAGTTAATCTAAGTTACTATTAATAATATATTTTTGTACTCTCTGTTATGTAATGTAATTTTTTTGTAGGGTGATCAGATAAGTGCTTCTATTGGCAAGTCAGTTTTGCATCTTTTCAAAATACAAATTACTCAGCTTGGATTATATCATATGGTGAACTTTATCGTTTGTCATAATAAGGAGAAGTTCAACAGCACGAAATATATGTTGAGGCTGACGTTTACTCAATGGACAACAGTGGCTGAAACAACTGATCCACTTTTTCCAATGAATATCTTTGATTTGCGACCATATGATCAATTGATAAATAAGATTGACGTGAACGAGACTGAATTATTTGATAAATATAACTTTTATGCTACATTTCTAATTATGAACTTTTCTACTATTTATTTTAACAATTTCTTTTTCTTTAGATGTCATCGGAGAAATTGTCAATTTCAGTGAGGTACACACGCAAAACCAAGGTGGAAATTCTAGGAAGTTTATGGATATTGAACTAGAAGATGACGAGTAAGAATAAACATTCATCTACTAATTAAGGATTGATTTGATAATGACATATATTAAAATTATATTCTTATTTCTATTTGACAGGAGGAAGAAGTTGTCTGCAATATTTTGGGGCGAGTTTGTTGATGAAATTATACCTCATCTGCTAAGTTCTAACAACCAGCCTATTATTGTTGTTATGCAGCTCATAAAATTCAAGGTAAAATACAATTACTCAATTTGACATTAATTTGCGAAAGTTATTCATTACATCTTACACGAACGTTGTTTTGTAGATTCATATTCTGTGCGCAATACTTGGAATGCATCAAAGCTGTGGATTAATTCAAATTTTCCTCAATCTGACGAATTTAAAACACAGTTCAAAATATATATATTGATTTATATATACAAAATTTCACTGCTTCTATACTCAACACAAATTTTCCAACTATACATCTAACTGTTGTAGTCATTTATAAATACAGATTACTTTCTGTTCGGGATAATAACTCCGAGAGGCTGACTCAAACCATCTCTCAACAAAGTTACTCTGTCTCGGATGAGTTGGAGAAGGGCATTGTTCAAGTTAAAACAATTGGCCAATTAGTGGAGTCCATGTAAGTGGGTGAACTAAGAATTGTAGTATTAATTTAACTAGTGTTTCATGTTAAAATTTGCAAAAATGCACATCTTTATTTCTCTTATTTTATGGTTTTAAAAAAGGGTTGAACTTTTACAATATGTTAGTTCTTACATTATATTTATCTCCTCTCTTTGTTATTCCGAAAGAACATCTTTTCTAGGTCTTTACATTACATTTCAAGTGTACTTTTTGCCTTTCTCTAATATTTTTTATGTCTTTGCATTACATTTCAAGTTTAGTTTTGGCCTTTAGTCCTCTTATTTTATGATTTGAAAGAGTGTTTGCTCGTTTGGAAGATGAAAAATTATTAAATTACATTTATGTTTTTTCTTTGATATTCTGATAGACCATATTCTCTATGTCTTTTCATTACATTTGTCTTATCAATTTATTCAACAATTGTCTTATCAATTTATTCAACAGGAAGGTTCATGTTGGATTGTCGCAAGTATAGAAAATTTAGAACTTGGAAAAGGATGGTCGTATGTCAGCTGCAAGAAGTGTCAAAAGAAGGTGGATAAACTAGGAAACATTTATCAATGCCCAAACACCAAATGTAAATATGGAGATTACTCAGCAGTTATTAGGTAAACACAACAACTCTATTTCCTTAATCCATCAAAAACTTACATTTATATCTCAAATCAAGTGTGCATTTAGGTACAAGCTTCAGGTTAGGGTAATGGATACTACTGGATCTATTTCCCTATTGCTGTAGGACCGTGAAACCATGTTTCTCATAGGCAAATCCGCAAAAGAATTGAAGGAAGGGTTTCTTGAGGTATATCAACTAATTAAATTCATATTTGTTATTTGGAAAATTCTAACTCAAAATTTTATTATAGAATACTGGCGCTGTTGATAAGTATCCCTATCCAGTAGAGCTGAACAATATTCTCCAAAGAAAATTCATGTTTAAGGTTATTGTCAAGAGAGAGAACATTCATCTGCAAAAGGAAGTTTATAGTGTTGTTAAGCTTATGGATGAGGAGCAACTGATAAACAAATATAGTCTTGATCAACCTCTGGATGACTTAACTGTATGTCATATTTGTTCACAAACTTCATAACATATTTAAATTGCAAATTTCCTTTAGATTTCATAATTTGAATCATAATTTCAAACTCCTTTATTTATTAATTTTTGATAGGAACCTGACTTCAATAATAATCAAGTATTGGATGGAGAGAAGGAATGCGAGGTAAATACATAACTAATTTGTCCTTTAATATTAAAGCTACTTACATATCTTGAAGGATTTCTTTCTGAATAAATTTTCAGATTTGGAGTAGTTTTTTAATAACTTTAAAAGTTGTAGATATTCACTTTGTTTTTTCTATAGGAATGTATGAACACAGTATTAATATTATTTACATTATTCATTCTGTTGATTAAATTATTTGTAGGGCATAAATTAATAAATCTGTAGTAACTATATGTTCTTTACTGTTTTACACTAATTTTGTAGTTTTATATATGCAGGATTCCACTGAAGATAACGACTTAATCGATATTGCACATACACCTGCGAATAGGTATAACTAATGCGGCAACAATGGCTGAAGAAGATCCGAATGCACAATTGTCAGGAAATAAAATGAAGAGAGTATTTAAGAAGAAGAAAACAACATAAGGTATTTGGGAATGTTACAGTTGGATAAATTAAGAACTGTTTGATTAGTTAATTTACTATATTATTAGTAGTCTTATTAATGATGAACAGTATATTTGAATCATTTGACCTTTCTTCTCCTGCTAAACTTTTCAATTTTAGTTAGTGTGGAGATTTCAATTGACATCATATTTAAACTGTTGAAGTTGCATAGTTTGATTTTGTTGTTTTGAAGCATCCTCCCTGTTAGCAAACATCTGTTTTTCAAGTACTACACTTGAATAATCTTTTGTGGTACATCCGATTGTTCTCTTTGATATCTTAATATTATCAGTTAAAATTTAATAATTACAGTGATTACTACTGCAAATTCTTTTGGAAGGTAAGAAAGTTGATTTGTTGCGCTACTCAGAGTATGGTACTTCCTGATATTTGTTGCATCGTTTGATTTTGTTCTTTTAAAGCATCTGCCCTTTTAGCAAACATGTGTTTTCAAGTACTACACTGGAATAAGTAGTTGTGGTACATCCGATCGTTCTCTTTGATATCTTAAAATTTTCAGTTCAATTTTATTAGTTACACTGATTGCTGCTGCAATTCTTTTGCAAGGTTTCAAAGTTGATTCGTTACACTTAATTTGAACCTTGTGATGAAATACTACGGTAAAAGCTCACAAGTAGTTGACTCAACCCAATAATGCAATTATGATGAGGAATTCCTCAAGTTAAGCAGGATTCACAAGCACTGTGTGGTAACTGCAACTTTGAGATTGCAAATACGATCCCAACTCAGTTCGCAAAATCGAAGTTTACTTTGCAAATGCAAAGTCCCAGTCCCCAGTGATGTTTGCATTTGCGATCCTAACACCGCAAATGTGACGCTCTTAATTGCGATCAGGTATTCTCAATTTTGAAACCTGCAAATTTACAGCAGCAACAACTATACATCAGATATTCCAAATCAGTCATCAATCCATTCGAAACTTACCCTATCCCTTCGGTTTCCCGAACCAACATTCGCACAAGTGTAATAACATCACACAAACCCGCTCGCTAACTCAAATCATAAGGATAACATCAAATATCAACAATCAATCATAAAAACTTAAAAAATTTGACTTAAAACTTGGAGTAGTATAAATTTCACATAATGCGTCGAAACACATTCTGATCACGCAATATTTCAGTAAAGCACGCATACAAGTCCAAAGTAATATACGAACCTATCGAAATCGTCAAAATATCAATTCGAGGTTGTTTACCAATAAATAATCACCGCAGTCAAATCTAGCCTCATTTTAACTCAAAAATCATATTTTATAAAAACTTTACACAAAAGCTTTTTTGAAAAACGTCACGAAGCATACACGCAAGTTATATAATATCAAATGAAGCAATGAGAGATCTCAAAACGCAAAAAAAATTGGCTAGGACTCAAAACGGCGTTTCACTTTGGAAAACTATATGAAAGTTGAAGGTGAAAATTGAAATAGTAAGTGGATGAAAAATAGGAAAAAGCTAGGCATATTGGTAATCAACAAAAATGAATACATATATATTTTATTCAAGTGTGCTTAACCTCTATTTTGAAGCATTTAAATTATTACTATTTTTTTCTCCACTTTATAACAGTTTTGTCTTTGCGTGCGCGCACAAATGTCTGTATATATATATATCCTTTCTACCAAATTATCTCATACTTGCTCTTATTTTTGATGAAAGGACAAACTTAGTTTTTAAATTTTCATTAAGAGTTTAAAATTACCCTCACGTTCGTATCCCGTTAATGATGAAGGAAACAACAAAAAAAATTCCTGCCAATACGAGAGTCTAATATTTGACCAACAGTGTAAACAACAACAAAATTGCTAAATATCAATTAATATATAAATAATTTAGTGTATTATCACATGTTTAAATGCAATTTATCTGAAAATACTATGTCATACACATATTACTAAAAATAACTGCTACGTATATCGAATAAAGCAGAAGTGTAATAATTGATTTGGAATACTGTGTTTTTTAGTAACTATATAGTTAATTAAAAATATTAGAATGAATTAAAAATTTACCCTTAAAATCGATAAAGATGCGCATGATATACCGAAAAATAGCCAGATTTTAGGCCCCTGTTTCCTCAACTACTTTTACACATGCCTTTACAACTTCTCAAACCTACGACATTTCAACACAATTTCAAATGGAGGAAGAGAAGAAACTCTCTAGACATAATAGGATCAATATACAGAAGCAGAAACGCCAGAAAAATATTTCAGCCAATAATGGTATGAACTTATATCCTGTTTTTTCACGATTTGCCTTACTGCTTCTTCAAAAATCCGTGTTCAATGGTTTCAAATACGCCATATCTCCTAACTACTATTCTATTATATATGATTTTTGTTGGGATAATTGCCTTTGATTCGCAGTAAAATCCTCAGAATCAGATATACATGAAATTATGCGCATCGCGTTGTATATTACCTTTATTGGTTAGTATTGTTATCTATTGTATACCTTCACTGTTTGAATCGTGGGATCAGTTTCTCTATGCATTCAACGAAGCTGGCGATCCATCATGTAATACTTAAGCCTGTAATGAGTCATTGTCTTGCTTCTTCGATATATAAACATAAACATCAAATATTGTTTCTCATGCTTATTTGCTTTCAGAATTATCTTTTGCATTTAGAATCGTTTTCTGTTGTAGAGAAATGATAATGATACTTAAAATCTGTGTATTCAAGGGTTCCAAATACGACATAATTCGTAAGTACTATTCTGTTATATATGATTTTCCTTGAGCTAATTGCCTTTGTGTCGCAGTAAAGTCCTCACACTAATTTAAACCTGAAATTGTGCGCATCACGTTGTATAATAAATGTATTGGTTAGTATTGTTATCTTTTGTATACCTTCAGTGTTTGAAACATGTGATCAGTTTCTCTATGCATTCAAGGAAGCTAGCAATCCATCATGTAGTACTTAAACCTGTAATGAGTAGTCCTTTGGCATTTATGTTTGGGATGTAAACGTTGTTCATATAACATAAATCCTCTAAATATGGAAACTCTAAATATTGTGAATAAAAATAAGTCTGCTAACTTATGATACAATTAGCTTTTATGGTTTTGTCAACAGTGAAATTACTAGAATACATCAATTCAATAATGTATTATAATGTATATTTTTGCAAAATAATAGGAATTCAAGATAATACGAACATTAATTAGTTTATCACATGATTGAGAAAATTAAGTGTACAACTACAATGAAATTTTATTTAATTTCTGTATATATACTTGTGGACAGAAAGGATTTGATACAAAATTAGTATATATGTTTATTAAATCAAAGTTATTCAATTTTATATTTTACACATTCATTTACTGCAAATTTACAGTCCCTTATAAGTGTCAAGAATATGTGACGACCCGATCCGTCGTCACGTGAGTTACCGCCCCGTTTTTCCCTTATTGTATTGCTTTATGTTTCATTATAGGTATTGAGTGCGTTAGAATTTAATTGGAGTAATTTTGATCAGAAATGAGACACTTAGTCTCTTTTAAGAAGACTTAAATTGGAAAAGTCAACCGGATATTGACTTGTGAGTCAGAGGGCTCGGAATTTAATTCCGATGATTCGGTCAGCTCCGGGTGATGATTTAAGTCTTAGGAGCGCAATCGGAAGTAATTTTGGAGGTCCGGTGAAGAAGTTAGCCTATTTTGGCGAAATTAGTATTTTGGCGATTTTCGGTTGATAGGTGATTCTTTGATCCGGGAGTCGGAATAGAATTCCGAGAGTTGCAGTAGCTCCGTTAGGTAATTTTGGATATGTTTGCAAATTTTCAGGTCATTCGGACGTCGTTTGGTCGGGTTTTTGATCGAATGTGCAATTCGAAGTTTTTAAGAAACTTAGGCTTTGATTTGATGA
>MU741534.1:47806-96205 GCA_026770625.1 Nicotiana glauca
AAACTTCAGCTCTAGAGCTGAAGTTTTCTAGTTACAACATAGAAACTTGAGCTCTAGAGCTGAAGTTTTTATTTTATAACTGGCAAACTTCAGCTCTAGAGCTGAAGTTTTCCGGTTACAAAGACAAAAGCTTCAGCTCTAGAGCTGAAGTTTCCCGGTTACTAAACAAAAACTTATAAAATAAAACTTCAGCTCTAGAACTGAGGTTCGCGAGTTACAAAACAAAAACTTCAGCTCTAGAGCTGAACTTCAGGCCCGGCTACTAAAATGCTGAAGTTTTGTGTGGTTGTCTTTGCTACTTCAGCCCCGTGTGCTGATGTTATGCGAAAAAGCGGGTACGCTTGTAATTTTTTTTGCAAAGCAGGCACAGGTTAAAATGTGGCACAAAAAGCGGGTATAGATGCAATTGCCCCGTCTAATAGGATCAAACAAGCTCGATTGTAATTTAATTTAATTTAATTATTATTTTTTAAATATTAATCGCGCATCGCGCGGGAACGACTATTAGTTTGAGTTTAAAAAACATATTGAACTTTTCTCATTCACTATCCAATTAACTTAGATTCACATGCAAACTGATGTCTTAAAGTCAAATGCACCATAAATTGTGCTATATGAGTCTTCAATATGATTGCGAAATATATCCTCATAATCATAATTAGTGGAGTATTATTGTTTGTTGTCATTGTTAGCCAAAAGTGGGAAATCTGTCGGTTGTAGCTCAAAGTATTTCTTCACCCGTTCTTATGAAAAATAAACTATTGTAAACATGTAATTTCTTAACATATTCGTAATTATTTTAAGGAAGATTTTGTGTGCTAGACAATGCAATTGGATGATTTACTGACAATAACAATGAGGATTAAGGCAAATTGTCTTCAGTGACGGATCCAAAATTTTAAAGTTGTGGGTGCTCACTGATAAAAATTTTGAAAGAAGAGGAAAAAAGAATTTAGTTATGGGTGCTCAATAAATATTTATCTAAATATTTTTATAATTACATATACAAATTTATTAAATATTGTCAAAGATAATGGGTGCTTGAGCACCCAAAATCAGCATTAGATCCGCCCCTGATGGTCTCCCCTATCTGCCTCTTTGTTATTCTTATTGATTGCTAAATAGGCATGAATAACCACCTAGTTGGAGCGGAACATGAAGAAATGAACCGGCAGGTTTCTCCCTGGTAAATGAAAAATTTATATGGTGTAATTAACTTAAAACTATATTTATCATAAATAAATACACTTTAAAATAATTATAATATGCAAATTTTATAGAAAATTTTCTCTTTTTTATCGGTTCACCATAACAAAGGCGGACGGCTGACTTTCTCTTTCTTCGCCTTCTCTTTAAAGCGCCTTTCACTTTCTCTCTCCTCCCAATGCTTACATTCATTCTTTGCTTTTGCCTTTTATATCACAAGATCCCCCCTCCCCCCATCCCCTGTTTCTCTCTTACATGTCTTCTGCCAATCAACAATAATAATAACAACAACAACATACACAGTAAAATCCTATTAGTGGGGTCAAGTCTTCTGCCAATCCTTCCTTTCAATTTGTGTTGCTGCTTCTTACAACGTCGCATTCAAGAAGCCCTATAGAGATTGATGGGTTAACTGATCGGTTAAGAAATTCATTGAGTTACGTTGAAGATAAAAATGAATCCTATGGCGGATGAATCCAATTTTAAAATATGAGAAAAAAATTGGGTATATATCCCTCTTTATCTGGGAATGATGAAAGGATTATCGGGTAAAGAAATGATGACCGATTTTGACCGAATAAGATGATTTAAAAAATAAAGGCCAGAGTCCGATTTTTGAGTTACCTATATATCCCTGGTTTTAAACGAATCAGACCATGTGTAGTTTTGGAACCAACGATGAACGAAGCTGATGGAATTGTTATAGGAATGATCGTGTGTTTCGAAAGGGTTCTTTTGGGAAGGATATTGTCGGTTGCAGATTTATGAATGTGAATCTGAAATGTAACGGATGTTTTATAGAGCAAGTATCTAAATAGCTATAGAGAAAAGTGAGTAATTGATGGGAGTCAGTTACGTTTAAAATATTTTTAGAATGTGAAAGTTATGAACATAAGTTGAAGCGATTGCTCCCGTTTGAACAACGGTTACTTCTTGGATTTCTTGCAAAATTTAAAACACGATGCGTGCAAATATTATGGATTATTGTGAGAATTTAAACATGATGCAAATTTCATTTGAACCATGGATATTGTCTTTGGACGATGAGGACGATGTCCTTAGACCATGATGTCCCTGGCCATGAATCATGTGAGAAGGGATTTGCAGGCAATGAAATGATATTCTTGGGCTATGAGAATGGTGTCTTTGAACCATTACACCTTTGAATAATGATGTGCTATATTGAGAAAGATCCTCAAACCATGACATGGTGTCTTCCGACTATGAGGATGATGCCTTCGGACTATGACTCCTTTGGAAAAAAATGGCGATATTTCAACCCATGAAATGCAAAGACATGGTGCTTGGTTATGCAGAGAGAAATAAGACAGATCTTAATCTTGTGATTGGGACTAACCTTAGCCCCGGGAAGGCAAAATAGCGCCAGATTTCAAGTACTATAGCATTCGATATTAGGCAAGGAAAGGAAAAGCTTAGCCTTACGTAGTTGAAAAGGCAGGGTTTTAACTTCATGCAAGAAAGGGATACAGTGCTTAGTCTCATGCAATTGCTAGGAAGAAGAGATAATACTTAGTCTCGATGCAAAGAAATGCAGTTCTTAGCCTTATGAAATTAAGGAGGCAGGGCTTAGCCTGATGCAAAATGGGAGACAGTGCTTAATCTCATGCAATGAAAGGCAATGCTTAGGCTTATGCAATTGGGGAGGCAATGCTTAGCCTCATGCGAGGAGAAGAGATAATGCTTAGTCTCATGCTGAGGAAGGCAGTGCTTAGACTTATGCAATTAAGGAGGGAGGGCTCAGCCTCATGCAAAATGGAGATAATGCTTAGTCCCACGCAGGGGAATACAATGCTTAGCCTTATAAAAATAAGGAGGCAGGTCTTAGCATCATACCAAATGGAGACAATGCTTAGTTTCATGCAGGGAAAGTCAGTGTTTAGCCTTATGCAATTAAGGAGGCAGGGCTTAGCCTTTTGCAAAATGAAGACAATTCTTAGTATCATATAGGGGAAGGCAGTGCTTAACCTTATGCAAATTAAGGAGGCAGAGCTTAGCCTCATGCAAAATTAAGACAATGCTTAGTCTCATGTAGGGGAAGGTAGTGCTTAGCCTTATGTAATTAAGTAGGAAAGGCTTAGCCTCATGCAAAATGGAGACAATGCATAGTCTCATGTAGGGGAAGGCAATGCTTAGCCTTATGCAATAAAGAAGGTATGGCTTAGCCTCATACAAAATGGAAGACAGTGCTTAGTGTCGATGCAAGGAAAGACAATGAGTGATAGCAGAGTATTTTCTTATCTGGAGACATGTTTGCATTTGACACCTTGTCGTTATGAAGATAGTGATTTTGATATGTGTATACTTGCAAATACTCATGCTATGTTCATTGTGTCTGCATCCAAAGAAAAATCGTGAGTTTTGCGGGGAAGGTTGGTTCGTGCCTTCACATGTTTGCTTTGCTCTGGAGATCCTGTTCGAGTTACCCTGGGTAACATCTAGCTACCATAGAAATAAAGTTTTTGAAAAATATGCATGCATTTGATAAATATAGTTATTTTAAAACATAGTAGTTTACAATATCACGTAAATTAGATAAATCATAGTTATGACACTTTAGAGATATTGCGACTTCTTTGCACTAGAATTTGGAGGGTCCTCCTCAAAATTCTGCCCCAGTTTAATAAGTGATGATTCTTTGATTGTTCTACATATGACGAAGTTGGTTGGACTTGCTCCAAAATTTTGAGGGCCATCCTAAAAATTCTGTCCTAATTTCTGACCATGGGGAAAATGAAGATTTTTTTACGATGTGACCAAACCCACAGGGCTGCCTACGTATCCCCTCTTAAACGAGAATTAGGTCAAGTGTAGTTCAGTTAAATCAAATGAAGAAATGTAAACAACCCTAAACATAGTATCTCTTGACCGCGTCTGAGTTGATAGGTTTTTGCCAAATTTCTCCATCCATTTCTCCAAGTATGAGTGCTCCTCCTATTATTACTCGATGAACCATGTAGGGACCTTGCCAGTTGGGTGAAAACTTCCCTTTGACTTCATTTTGATGTGGAAATATTCGCTACAGCACCAGCTGCCACAGTGTGAACTGTCTAGGTCTGACCCTTTTGTTGAAAGCTCTGGATATTTTGTCCTAATAAAGTTGACCATGGCATACCACATTCATTATTTTCCCATCAATAAGAGCTAATTGTTCATAATGACTTTGTATCTATTCTGCATCACTGAGTTCTGCTTCCTGTATAATTCTTAAAGATAAAATTTCGACCTCGGTGGGAATGACAACTTCAATGCCGTAAACCAACATGTAGGGAGTTGCTCCGGTTAATGTGCGGACAGTGGTACGATATCCTAATAAGGAAAATGGTAATTTCTCGTGCCAATACTTGTAGTTGTCTACCATTTTCCTTAGAATTTTCTTGATGTTCTTGTAGACAACTTCTACAGCTCCATTCATTTGAGGTCTGTATGCTGTGGAATACTTATGCTTGATTTTGAAGGTTTCACACATAGCTTTCATTGAGTCGCTATTGAGGTTGGTGGTATTATTGGTGACGATGGATTTTGGTACCCCGAATTGGCAAACAATACGATTCCTGACAAAATCTGCGACAACTTTCTTGGTTGTAGCATTGTAAGATGCAGCCTCAACCCATTTTGTGAAGTAGTCTATGACCATTAAAATGAACTTGTGCCCGTTTAAAGTGCCGGGATCGATAGGACTGATGACATCCATTCCCCAAGCGGCAAAAGGCCAAGGAGCACTTGTTACAATGAGTTCATTTGGTGGTACCCGTATCATATCTGTATGTATTTGGCACTGATGCCACTTTTGGACATACTTAATGCAGTCTGTTTCTATAGTCATCCCAAAATATCCTGGTCCCAATATCTTCTTGGTTAAAATAAAACTATTCATGTATGGTCCGCAAGTTCCGGCATGTATCACTTCGAGCAGTTTGGAAGCTTCCTTGCTGTCAACACACCGCAATAATCCTAGGTCTGGAATCCTTCTGTACAGAATTCCTCTGTTGTAGAAGAAATGGTTGATAATCTTCGAAGTGTGGATTTCTAAGTGTGATTTGCATGCTCCGAGTATTCTCTGTTTGCCAAGTATTCCGTGATATCATGGAACCCCGGATTCCCATCTGTTTCTTCTTCAACATGAGCACAATAAGCTGGCTGATTATGGATTTTTACTAGAATGGGGTCGATGAAATTCTTTCCCGGATGCTTATCATGGAGGACAAAGTGACTAATGCATCTGCGAATTCATTCTAGATTCTCGGAACATGTTTGAACTCTATCTTTATGAATTTTTTCATTAAATCTTGTACATACTGCAAATATGGCAGTATCTTGGTATTCTTTGTAGCTTATTCTCCTAGAACCTGATGCACCAAAAGGTCTGAATCACCAATTACCAGCAATTCCCGAATATTCATGTCAATGGACAAATTAAGTCCCAATATGCAAGCCTCATATTCTGCCATATTTTTGGTGGATGAAAGCCTGAGCTTTGCGGATTCCAGATAATGCTGACATGTCTCTGACACCAAAACAACTCCAATACCAACTCCTTTAAAATTTTCAGCCCCATCAAAGAACATTCTCCAACTGTCGTAGGTTTTGGTGATATCTTCTCCTACAAATGATACTTCTTCATCGTGAAAATACATTTTCAGTGGTTCGTATTCTCCTCCTACAGGATTTTCTGCAAGAGGATCTGCTAATGCATGTCCTTTGACCGCCTTATGAGTCACATAGACAATATCAAATTCACTCAACAATATCTGCCATTTTGCTAATTTCCCTGTAGGCACGGGTTTCTGGAAAATGTATTTCAGAGGATCGGTCCTTATATGAGATATGTAGTGTAGTCACAGAAATAGTACCACAAATTCTGAGCTATCCACGTCAGGGCGTAGCAGGTGCGTTCCAGCAAGGAATACCGTGCTTCATAGAGTGTGAAGTTCTTACTCAAATAATATATGGCATGTTCCTTTCTTACCGTCTTGACGTGTTGTCCCAAGACACAAATGAAAGCTCCATCTAGTATAAACAGTTAGAGTAGCAGAGGTCTGCCAGATTCTGACGGGACCAAGACTGGTGGTGTGGACAGATACTCCTTGATTCCATCAAAAGCTTTTTAACATTCTTCAGTCCAACTTGTTGCAGCATCTTTCTTCAGCATTTTGAAAATCAGCTCACAGATAACGGTCGATTGTGCTATAAAGCGGATGATGTAAATGAGACGCCCGAAGAAGCTCATCACATCGTTCTTGCTCTTTGGAGGTGGTAAATCTTTGATATCTTTGACCCTTGAAGGGTCTAGTTCAATCCCTTGGTGACTGACGATGAAACCTAGCAATTTTCCAGTAGGGACTCCAAAGGCACACTTTGTAGGATTCAGTTTTAGATTGTACCTTCGAAGCCGATTAAAAAACTTCCTTAAATCTGCTATATGATTTGTGCTCCTTCTGGATTTGATGATGACATCATCCACGCACACCTCCATTTCTTTGTGAATCATGTCATGGAAAATAGCCATCATAGCTCTCATATAAGTGGCTCCAGCATTCTTCAGGCCAAACAACATCATTTTATAACAGTACATCCCCCACAGAGTGATAAAGGCTGTGTTCTCGGCATCTTCTTCATCCATCCAAATTTGATGGTATCCAGCAAAGCAATCCATGAAGGATTAGAGTTCTTGCTTGGGACGGTTGTCGATCAATATGTGTATATTGGGTAATGTGAAATCATCTTTGGGACTTGCTTTGTTTAAATCTAGATAGTCGACACATACTCTGACCTTCCCATACTTGTTCGGAACTGGCATGATGTTAGCCAACCAAGTAGGGTATTCAACCACTCTGAGAACCTTAGCTTTGATCTTCTTGGTGACTTCCTCTTTGATTTTCAGACTCATATCCGGCTTGAACTTTCTGAGTTTCTATTTTACAGGCAGGCACATTGGATTGGTAGGTAGTTTATGAGAAATTTTAGACGTGCTCAAACCAGTCATATCATCATACGACCACACGAAAATATCTTCATAATACTTCAGGAAATGGTTGTACTCTTCTTTCTCTAATGGTGACAGGTGAATGCTTATGCGAGTTTCTTTGATTGTTTTAGAATCCCTCAAATTGACTATCTCGGTTTCGTCCAAATTTGACTTAGGCTTGTTCTCAAAATTTTCCATTATCTAACAATTTCCTCAGGTGTTATATCTTCTTCATCTAAATCACTATCCTTATGTTGTTTGGTCTCATTACATGTCACAGTCATTGGTTTATCATGATAAGTAATAATAATATTATAGAGAAAATGTAAAGGATAATAATGAATACTGAAATAGCAATGCATTAGATAAATCTTGAAAACATTAAAGCAAGTACGATCCGATGACTCGAGCTATTATTTCAAAACAAAATACATCTAAAACAAAATACTGAAAATGTCTTAAATGCTGAAAATTGCATTTAAAAATAGATCATGCTAATTTACAGCTACCTAGGAACTCGACGGGCCCAGGATGGTGCAATAGTCCAGTTCTTGAGAACAACTCCCTTTAACATGGTCTGAATTGTAAGGTCTTCCTCCTCCTACTCCTCAACATCAAACAAAGTCGGGCCCATCTGCAAACACATGTTGATTTCCCCCAATCGTGGCCCTTTGGGACCCATTGAATGCTTTTACATTCATGGTTCTTGCTCGTATCTCATGTAAAACTTTACCCAACCTCTTCAAAGTAGCCAACAAACAAATGTTGAGACTCGAACCCCCATCTATTAAGACTCTGACAATGAATTTGTCTTCAAAATGTATAGAGATATGCAGTGCCTTGTTATGACTCAATCCTTCGGGCGGTAGCTCGTCTTCGTGAAAAGTGATCTTGTGGCTTTCTAGCACTTGGCCTACCATATTAGCCATTTCTCCACTAGTGATATTATTGGGTACCTAAGCTTCGTTCAACACCTTCATCAATGCATCTTAGAATTTTGTAGTAGTGATAGAATGGATATTTGAGCAGGGGTTTTGTTTTAGGTGATTAACCATAGAATACTCTATTGCTTTCACCTTTCTCTGAAGAATATCTGGGCCAGTTTCAATGATAGGCTTCTTGGGAGCGGCTTCTTTACTTCTCCCTCCCAAATGCTTGGGCGTGTAAACCTTACCAGTCCTGGTCATGCCTTGTGCGGCACCTATTTATTCTATTTTCATTTTTTCCTTCCCTTCTCGCCTCTGCAGTATAGTCCCATGGTATAGTGTACGTTCTACTGTACGGTGAAGGGTGTGGTCACTTACACCTCAAACGAAGTTGGAACGACTGAGGGTGTTGTTACTTCAACCTCAAATGGGGTTGGTGCGGCTACTTCAAACTCAATTGGTGACTGAATCTGCACCACAATAGGTGTGAGAATGAATGGAGATATTTTAGGTTCATCCCGTTCACGAATGAGCCGGATTGATCCTTTCGGATCCCATTCTTCATTAGTTTTTTATCAAATTTACCCCTTCGGCTTTGTGATCTAGGAGGGGGTTATTGCGGACCTTTGGTGCGACCTCTTTAGCTCGTAGAACTTTGTATTCAACTAACGTCTCAATCTTATCCTTCAAAGTGCGGCATTCATCAATAGTATGACCCTTCATGCCTGAGTGATAGGCACATGTCTTGTTTGGATTAACCCACTGGGAAGAGTTCTCCATATCAACAACGGGAATGGTGGGTTGACATAACATCAACCTTCAGTCTCTCATACAACTAAATGATGGGTTTCGCAATAGGAGTGTATTGTCTGCATGGTCTACGGTCGAAATTTGATCTGGGTTTTTGGTAGTTTTGGTGAGCTGGTAGTGGTGAGTGGTAATTTGCAAGTTGGGCGTTATAAGTATGTTAAGTGGTGATAGGTTGTTGGTATTTGGGAGGTGAATGCTAATATGTGGGTGGTGGTGTTTGGTATGTGAGGGGAGATTTCGGACCTTGCGTTATCATTACTGCACCAACTTTCTTTTTAGAGATATCTCCCAACTGCAAGGCTTTGTTTGTAGCATGTAGTGCCTCAAAATTTGTCACCATTCCGCTTTTAATTCCATACTCTATTCTTTCTCCCAGTTTGATTATATCATGAAATTTATGGTTTTCAATAACCATCAACCTTTTGTAGTATTGTGGATCTTAGGCCCGGACAAAGAACTTATTCATCTGCTCTTCTTCGAGTGCTGGTTGATACCCAATTTTTTTTTTATATTTTAAATACGTAAAATACTTTCAAAATAGCCTATATATGCATATATAAGTATATCCCAAGGTTTCATTATTTTTTCATAATTTTTCAAATATTTTTAAAATTAATTTACTGCCCTATTTTATAAAAAAAACCCAATATTGTCCCAAAAAATTATCATTTTTTGTTGATTCATTTATTGTATTCTCATGTTTATACTAAAATATAGCTAAGATATTTTTTTTACACATTTTTAAAAATTTATTTAGTATTTTTAAGGATAAAATTGCACAATTGCAACATTAGCCATTTTTAGGTTTAAATATAAAATGGGATCTTATATTTTTAAATTGATAATTATATATTATAAATCATTTTAGTTCTTTCAATTTATTTTCATAAATTTGTTTACTATTTTCTATAAATTAAATGGGAAAAAAGGGTTATTTAACTTATAGCCAGATTTGGCTTTCTAATTTAGCCTAAATTAAACAAGACCCCAACCCAAATTAAACCAGCCCAAAGACCCAAGCCCAATCCCTAAATCTACCCAACCCAACTGGATTAAATCTTTGCCGCTAATCAATTTTGATCAATGGTCCAGATCCGTTCTTACCAAATTAAACCAAACGACCCCCCACACCCCTCTCATTCCTCATTCAATTGACTCTCATCTCTATCTCTCTATCTCTCTATCTCTGGTTCTCTCTAGAACCTTCCCCCTTCCCCTTCGCTCCGATGAGTTTCACTCGCCTTCTTCGGCCATCCCCTGGCCTAAATCCATGGTGGTCTCACCACCTGCCAGCCTTCTATGGTTCCTACACGTTTGGTTGCTGAAGTTTCATGGCCTGACCACAAAAACGCTTCGTCCAGACCTTGTTGATTTGAGTTCTATGACATCTCCGGCCTTGTTCCGGCAAGCCATGTCTGTTTCGACCCTGACCTTGACTCTTCCTACTTAGATTAATGACTATCCAAGCCTTTCTCGCTGTTTGGGTTCCTCTGAAACCCTAGCTTTTATGGTTTTTCTGATTTTTTTATATCTGTTCTAGATCCGCATTTTCCCTAAACTTTTAAATGATTTCTTGATATTTCCTTCAAAACTATGCTTCCAAAACCTTTATTTTTTTTTTCTATCTAGGGTTTTTTGAGTTATTTAGATGTTTCTCTGATTTTCTTTTTGTCTTGTGTGTTTCTTGTACTGTGTTCTTTGTGTGTTTCTTCTATTGTGGTCTTTGTGTGTTTCTTCTACTATGTTCCTTATTAAGTTTCTTTTAATTTGTTCTTGTTAAGTTTCTACTACCATGTTCTTATCAATTTCCTCTACTGTGTTTTTATATGTTTCTCTTACTTGTGTTCTTATTAAGTTTTTTCTAATATGCTTCTTTATAAGTTTCTCCTACTATGTTCTTATTAGTTTCTTCTACTATGTTTCTTTGAGTTCTTCTACTGTGTCTCGCATGTTGTTCTTTTACTATGCTTCTCATGAGTTTATGCTACTGAAAGAGCATGTTGAAGGTCCCAGTTCCTTTCTGAGACCTCTAAACTGGTTTTGATCAGTATCTTTTTCCTTGATTACTTGTCCTCTCATCTCTGCACTCGATTGATGGTAAAAACCCTAGAATTTGGGGTTTCATCCGAGTTGTGAGACCATTGGATATGTGATTTGCTTGGACTTGTTTGATTTCAAAACCCTAACTCCTTTGAACCTATTTCGAGTTTTTGAATTTGTTTCATCAGTTGCTCAACTGAGTCTTGAAATCTTTGTTCCAACCTTTGTTTCGTTAAGCAATTCTAATTCTCTACTAAACTCTTATAACGTCTTTACACTAGACCCTTTGTATGTTATTTGATACTATCTCTCTTATACATTGCTGACCTATGTGACTACCATGATCCTATAATTTGCCACTTACTGATTTTGCAATGGCATGACGTTTTTCTTTGCCCGAAATTCAGCCTAGCATATTTATGTGCTCTTTATATGTGCTGAACTTCCCTCTAAAAATGGCTTTCAATTTTGATTGATTTCAAACTTCCTTTGCGCAAGTCTGATTGATTTCTTTCGTTGTTTGCTGATTTCCCTGTTACATGGTTTGAATCGAAAACTTTCCTTAGCTTTCTTGACTTGGTTCATTCATGGGCCAGTAATTACAAACCTCTAACTCCTTGATTTACTGTGTACTAATTGATTTTCTATCTTATTTATGTAACCGTGTATTTCAAAATTATGTCCTTAAGTAAATTCTTATGTATCTACCCATAATTGCCTCTTTTGCACAAGATGCTCATTGGATTTCTTTCCTTAAATAATTTTCTTGCTCATTGCCGTTTAATTCTGAATTCCTTTATTGAAGGAAGTCTTGTACTACTTGATTTTAATTGCTACCCAGTTCCTTAAGTGTTTTCTTACCTTATTTTTGCCCGTTTATCACACTATAAATACACGACTCTTTCACTAGCAAAAAGATCCATCACTTGTAGTATTTCTGAACTTACACTCCAAAGTACTCCCTCTTGTTGCTTGTACTGTGGCATGTTTACAAGACCTGGTGCTTGATTGCTCTCTATTTGCTTCTTTGAAACTAGTATGTCCTGATTTAATGTTTTTTAGCACCACAACAATGTGTTTATTTACTACTTTTGTATCCCTTACTGCTTACTGCTTCTGTATATCTCAATCCTTACTCTAGCATACTGATTTCTTTCTGCCTATTCTGCTATGAATCCCAAACCCCTGCCCCTTATGTGTTTAAGCTATGGTTTGAAGCATGGCAATACTGCAAGTTACTATCCATGAATCAAACTTGATCCCCTGGGATCCTAGCCTCTAATAGTATGAGTTCTGGCAGGCTTATAGGTATGCTAGCACTCCCTATTACTGGGCATGCCTAAACTCTACCCTTGCCTAAGCAATAGGCTTTTTTACAATCTCCCTATTCCCCTGAACCCCCTTATGTGTGCTTATTTGTAACTATTTCCCTCTCCTTTTTCCCTTTTAACATTCTGTTCTGCACTTGCACACTCTCTTAGTCCTTAAGTTCTGCCCCCCTCTTGTGAGCCTTGCCTTAGGACCCTTTGAGTTCTCTCTGAACTTGGACACTTGAGGCCTGACCCTTCCACACTGCACTTGTCCCTGTTCTAATAACACATTTGGGTGTGAGCATTGCCCGGAGTCCTATTGGGGCTCTTAGGGAACTTTTACACATTCAAATGCGAGAAAGGCTTTGGATCATTGATCTCTTGGAGTTGGTTTACCTCATATTTCAGACATGAAGTCTGAATCAGGCTCTCCTTGGTTGTACTTTTATTTATATTTTTCTGATGTATTTTTACTTTACTCCGAGATGTAATAATTTGTAATAAACTCTTAGGGATGGTTAGTGAAAAAAGGCGGGTAACTATATATGCAAAAAGGGTAGACACCATATCTATAGGAATTTTGAATTCTGCATGTGCATATAGAAATTATGCCTATAGGTATTTTAAAATCTGCAAATGCATAAAGAAATCATGCCTATAGGTCCTTCTAAATTCTGTACATTTATCATTCATATAGAAATCCTACCTATAGGTATTTTAAAATTTGCAAATGTATAAAGAAATCATGCCTATAGGTCCTTTGGAATTCTGTACATCCGTCAATCATATAGAAATCATGATCATAGGACTACCATATTCATATAGAAATCATGCCTATAGGATTGTTTAAGTCTTCACGTTCAATTGCACCTCGATATCATGTCCATAGGTCTTAAACAAATTTCTGCACCTAGATATCATGTTCATAGGTCTTAAACAAATTTCTGCACCTAGATATCATGTTCATAGGTTTAAAATGAGTCTTCTGCATTTTTATACCATGTCTACATGGCTTAAGATCAACTACGCGTAGAAAGCATGTCTATAGGAACTCCTAATCAAATCTGAATCGCTTCATTCACGTGTAGAGCTAAAATAAGTAATAATGGGTAGTATCAGTTTTTAGAACTTATAACCTTCGTTAAAACTTGCCTCTCTTTTAATAATCTGACTACCCTTTTTAACCAGCACGTATTCAGTTTATTTTAGACCTTGTTATTTCCTTGCTTTTCCGAATTCAGTAGATACCATGCCTATAGGATCTTTTTCCAACACTTAGGCAAGCCTTAGGGTAAAATTATGAACTGAGTCTGTTCTATTAACTACAACTAGCAGGCAGGCCTGATTTGGCTTTCTTATCTGAAATATGTAGTAAATCAGCCTACCTCAACCATTAAGTTCTTTCATGTTTAGTATTTAATCAGACCCTAAACAGTATGTATAAGTCATGCTAATTACGTGCTTCTTTGTTTAAAGGGGGTATATCTGAGCATTTGCTTGCTATGTGCTTTCCCCAACTTGCTATCCATGTTTTTTTATGTCGCCTTAGAATTTTTGCCTTTGAAACTACAAATAAGCCTAACATCCCTCCCCTTTAGGATTAGTAGTCCTAAATACCTCGGGGGCTGATAGGATTGGTACGGATAATATCATGTAATTAGTAATAGAGACCATTACGTGTTTTAATACCTTAACGGGGTGGGGAAGGGTAGATATGGATATGATGACCACATGATAATGTCATGTGTAGCCCCTCATTGTGGAGTGATTACCGGGAATTGTGTGGGGTGATCCATATTATTAATAAACCTAGGACCTCCTTTTCCTTTATTTCTTAGTTTCTTCTAAAGATTTCAAATTCTTTCTTCTAAGAAAATCAGCTTCCTTTTAGTTCTTTCCAACTTTGTTTGTTTGTAAACCTTTACATGAAAATCCCCTCTTATTTGAAATTTTATTTGTCTATATGTTATTTGCATCTAAATTCACAATAATAATCTAGCCGGGAACCACATTAGTGGATTCTGAGGGGTGCCTAACACCTTCTCCTTAGAATAATTTCAAGCCCTTACCCAATATTTAGTTACTCAAATCAAATCTCCTTGGTGTCCTAATGCACCCTAATCATTAGGTGGCGACTCTTCAAATGCAAAACCCAGTACCCAAAAGGAGTGAGTTGTCCTCCCAAATGTCATAAACCTGATTTCGCGAGAAGAAGGGGACGCGACAGCATGGCGACTCTGCTGGGGATATAGTTTTTTAGGCTTTTACCATTTCAGACCTTTATTGTGAATTTATGCTTCTTTACTCACAATTATTTGTTTATTTATTTTAAGCATTCAATTTCCATTTCGATTGCAAAACTGACTTGTCTCCTTTTTCTTTTCTCTACTGCTTTCCTTTACTACTGTTTTACATTATGAAGCTGTTGTATTTACTGGTTTCTTAACATGCAAATACATGACTACATGCCTTTAACTGTTGCATTATCATGCTCAACATCATATTCCACTCATGCCAAACAAAATCCTATAGCAACGCTTATAATGAGTGGTTGCACTATTCCGATATTATTACCTCTAAATCTAGATAAGGCATATTAACGGTAAAACCAGTAGATCAACAGTGTAGTCGATAGTTCCGCGCCTTTCCCCCTTGAGTTGTCCGCTCAAGGGTACCAGTCTAAAACCCCATAGAAACCCTACTCTGTTTAAACTGTGCATGCATCATGGTCAAACCTAGCTGGGTCAGTTATATTGTCCGCATAATGAATCTTTAAGATAGCCCTGTCCAAAGTCCACTGGGTTTCCCTAAACCCAAATGGACATCATCATGTTTTGTGGATTTATTTGGAGAACCAAATGCTTTATGCTAATTGTTGGTATTAAATAGTCGAGTCTAGTGGGGGTAGGGTCCAACCCTTTTGTTTTGCAGAAAATGAGCCACGAGATCCCCAGTTCTGGTATGATTAGCAGACACCCGCACTTGCTTGAATGGTGGAGGAGTCTTCCATCAAATGACCAAATCAATTAGTGGAAAGAGAGAGCCGCCAAAGCTAGCGAAAAGTTGGAATATCTAGAATACAGTCTGCTGGAATTGGAAGGAAAAATGAGGAAGAGAGTCACCGATAGCCAGAACTCTGAGGGAAACGAAGGAGAACACCTAGCAAAGGCATTTTAGGTGAACCGATGCGAGCTGGAGGATTTGACTAACCAGAGCATTCAACCTGGGGAAAGTCCTTCTGGGACCAAATAGATAGGAGTTTATCTTTTCGCTTTATAAAATGTAATAAGGCCAATGGGCATTAGTGATTTTTATTTCCTATTTATTTAGTGTCAATTTGGGATTCGTCTATTTTTATCGATAAAATGAGGCATTTAACATCCTAAATTCTCCAAATCAACTTGTCGCTAGGCCTACCTCGGGCACAACGAGGCTCCCAAATTAGGACACACTTTATATTTCCACACTCAGTGTTTAAATATTGCAGCATTTTTATGATCCTCACTGACTTGTTACCTTTTTTGTTTTTACTTTTTGTTTATTTATTCCCCTCCCCAAAAGGTTAGGTCGGGAACTCTGGCAACATCATCATATTTTATAAGATCCATGGGCCCTCTACCTACTCCTCCTCTTAGTCCTATCAGACACAAGAACAAAGGGAAGATGGAAGATTTGAACAGTGCCATAAGAGAGAGCTCAACTGAACGGGTAGAGGTCACTCATGGTCACGGTACTCTGGTTCCCAAGGAAAATGCATCCCAATTTGAACAAAAGCTGCTGAAATTTCAAGAAGAACTTGACCATGTTCGAAATCTGGCAAATCTGTCATTTTCCCTCACCACTCTAGATGTTAATTTCCCAAATGCTCAGAATCTTGTACCTCCACAAAATATCCCAAAGCAGCAAAACCATCCCACTCCTCATTACCACTTCAACACCTGCCATACCTCAAATAACACCTCACTGCTCATCCTAGAACTCCGGAACTCCATAAATGACCAAGGCCACACCTATCATAATACTCCCATCTATGTGGAGACTGTGCCACACTCCACCCAGCCCATCTCAAGCACACCCGAGTCCAATGATAAGGACTTGCTCATCAGAAACCTGGTCGAAGAGATTAAAAAGTTGACTAGTAGGATTCAAGGCGTTGAAGGTAGTAAGGGAATTGAAAGGCTAAACTATGAAGATCTTTGCATACAACCCGATATCGAACTGCCCGAGGGGTACAAACCTCCTAAGTTCGAAATATTTGATGGTACCGGAGATACAAGGGTCCATTTAAAGACATACTGTGACAAATTGGTTGGAGTAGGAAAAGATGAGAAATTCCGCACGAAGCTTTTCATGAGAAGCTTGAAGGGAGATGCTTTATCTTGGTACATTAGCCAAGATCCAAAGAAGTGGTCAAACTGGGTAAGCATGGCATCTGATTTCATTTCAGGTTCAACACGGAGAATGCACCGGATGTGTTCTATATCTAAAATCTAAAGGAAAAACCCATAGAAACCTTCCACGAGTATGCTACTCGTTGGAGGTCCGAAGCTGCCATAGCCAGGCCTACTTTAGAAGAAGAACAAATGAACAAATTCTTCGTCCGAGCCCAAGACCCACAATATTATGAGAGGCTGATGATAATCGAGGGCCACAAATTTTTTGACATTATCAAGTTGGGAGAAAGGATCGAAGAGGACATCAAATGCGGCATGGTTACGAATTTCGAGGCCTTGCAAGCTACAAACAAGGCCTTACAGTCAGGCGGTATGTCTAAGAAAAGGGAGGTAGGAGCCATAATGGCGGCACAGAGAACCAAATCTCCCGTCAAATACCAAACATACCCAATGCCTCCACTTATATATCAGCCTACCCTAAACTACCAAGCCCCGTTACCCTCTTACTAATCTCCACCACTCACCTATCAATCACCTCCTACATATCAGGCCACTTCACCTAAATATTCCCAACTAGCATATGTTACCAAGCCTACAACTCTCAACTAACCCACTACCAATCCCCTCATCCACACCCAAAACTTCCCTAGACCTCGACCAAACTTTGACCAAAGACACCCAAAACAGTATACGACTATTGCTGGACCTATCGACCAATTATATGAAAGACTCAAAACTGCTAGTTACGACACCCCAATCTCTACTGCTACTGAGAACCTTTCTCATTGGGTTAATCCAAATAAGTCATGTGCATACCATTCCCGAATGAAAGGACACACCATTGATGAATGCCGCTCTATGAAAGATAAGAACCAGACTTTGATTGATAACAGTATTATTATGGTAAAGGAGCCTACTTTGAATGTCCGCAATAACCCTCTGCCAGATCACAAGGGTGGAGGTGTTCACATTATTGAGATAGAGGATGATTGGGAACCCAAGGGATCGATCGGTTTGATCACAGAAGGTGACGATCCAAAGAAGCCAATAGTCACCCTTAATTCGATTGTAGTCCAGATTCAGCCCTCTGGGATGTCGAGGTAAATATGTCCATGCCGCTTGAGTTTGAGGCACCACCCTCTGCAAAGACGACAACACCAATTGAAGTCGAATTCATGTCGCCAGCAAAAGAACCTACTCCCTTCGAAGTTGCAGTTTTACCGCCCAAGGTGCATGCTCCGTTCGGAGTAAAGATAGCCACACCAAATCAAGTGGCAATGTCAGCTTTAACACCATTCCATACAAATGCCATACCTTAGGACTACACAACCAAGGCAAGAAGAAAAGGGAAGGCCAAGTTTAGGGAAGCTGTTGCGGCACAAGGTATGACAAGAACCGGTAGGGTTTATACCCCGAAACATTTGGATGAGTAAAATAAGCAGGCCTATAGTCTGCCACCCATCATTGAAACCGGGCCTGATAGTCTCTGGAGAAAGATACAGGCCAAAGAATACTCGATCATTGATCAGCTGAACAAAACAACAACACAAATTTCTATTCTTCCTTTGTTACAGAATTCTGATGCACACAAGAATGCCCTGTTAAGGGTGCTGAGGGAGGCATATGTACCAAGCAACATCATTGGAGGGGAGATGGCAAACATGGTAGGGCAGGTATAAGAAAGTCACAAGATCACTTTTCATGAAGATGAGCTGCCACCAGAAGGGTTGAGTCACAACAAGGTATTGCACATCACCGTGCAATGGGAAGATTATTTTATCACTAGAATCCTGATTGATGGAGGGTCCAGCCTCAACATATGTCCGATGGTAACACTCAGGACATTAGGAAAGGGACTGCATGGGATCAAGGACGGGGCCATCAACGTTAAAGCTTTCGATAGTTACCAAAGGTCCACCATTTGGGAAATTAGCCTGTGTTTGCAAATGGGGCCTGCATGGTTTGATGTTGATTTTCAAGTAATAGACATGCCGATATCTTACAATCTGTTGTTGGGATGACCGTAGATCTATGCCGCTGGGGCCGTAGCATCAACACTACATTAGGCAGTGAAGTTTGAGTGGAATCATCAAGAGGTGATCGTTCACGGTGACGGTAGCAATCCCACATATAGTCGCCAGACCATCCCAGCAATCGAAGGTAGAAGAAAGATAGGCATAGAGACCTATCACCACATTGAGCGAGTCAATGCCGTTGACAAGGACAAATAGTGGGACAACAAAATTGAAAGCATATTAAACTAGAGAGGATACGATCCTGGCAAGGGGCTTGGCAAGAACCTCCAAGGAATCACTAAGTCTATCAAATTAAAGAAACATAGCACCATCTTCGGTCTGGGATATGAGTATACCTGGGAGGAATTTAACAACTAGTTTCCACCATGGCACGGTCCTTACTATCCCCTGGAGTAGCCAATACCACGCTTGGAGCAGACTTTCCAACCGGTCGATATTATCTATGGGTCAGAAGAAGAGTAAGCACTAGCAGTAATGAGGAATTTGTTCCTGGAAGACGATGATATGGATTGTCGTGTCATTTTCGAGGAGGAGGGGGAGGAAGGTACTTCCATACACGCTGTAAACAGAGGAGCATGCCTCAATAATTGGACCATCAGAACCACCAGAGCCCGATGAGCATAGGGGTAGCAAGGCTGAACAAGCATCATGCACTATCTTTTGTTTACTAGTTGACTTTTCTTTTGCATTTTAATTTTCGCAATAAGATCTTCAATGTTCAAAAATAGTTGTGGAATTTATCAAAGCATTTCGATTTTCCTTATAAATCTTACTCTTATCATTTTCTCTCATTACTTTACTTATACATCATTATTATTACTTGTCTTGATGAACCAATGACTGTGACATGCAATTAGACAACGCAACAAACAGACATAGACTTAGAGAAAGATGGCATAACAGAAGAGATTATTAAGGAGGTTAAGAATTTTGAAAACAGACCTAAGTCCAGCCCGGATGAGACTGATATTGTCAACTTGGGAGATGCATAAAATGTCAAAGAAACACGAATCAGCGTTCACTTATCACCTTCAGAAAAGGAAGAGTACACAAAATTTCTAAAAGAATATGAGGACATATTCGGCTGGTCGTACAATGACATGACTGGTCTGAGTACATCTATTGTGGCACACAAACTGCCAACTGACCCGACTTGTCCGCCGGTAAAGCAGAAGCTCAGAAAGTTCAAACCTGACACGAGTTTGAAAATAAAGGAAGAAGTCACCAAGCAGGTCAAAGCCAAAGTTCTCAGGGTAGTGGAATACCCAACATGGTTAGCTAACATTGTGTCGGTGCCAAAGAAAGACGGTAAGGTAGAGTCTATGTTGACTACCGGGATCTCAATCGGGCCAGTCCAAAAGATGACTTTGCTTTGCCAAACATACACATCCTGATCGATAATTGTGCCAAGCACGAATTGCAATCATTTGCGGATTGTTTCGCTGGTTATCATAAGATCTGAATGGATGAGGAAGATGTTGAGAAAATGGCTTTCATTACGCCATGGGGAATATACTGCTACAAGATGATTGCATTTGGGTTAAAGAATGCAGGGGTCACCTACATGAGGGCCATGACTACCATTTTTCATGATACACAAGGAGATCGAGGTATACATGGATGATGTTATCATAAAGTCCAAGAAGGACACTGATCACATGGAAGATTTGAGGAAATTCTTCAACAGATTGCGGAGGTTCTACCTGAAACTGAATACCCAAAAGTGTGCATTTGTTGAGGAATATAACGGGATCCATCAAAGGTCAAGGCTATTCAGGAACTTTCACCGCCAAAGAACAAGAAGGACGTGATGAGTGTCTTGGGATGACTTAACTATATAAGCCGGTTCATAGCACAGTCCACGGTCATCTGTGAGCCGATTTTCAAGATGTTGAAAAAGGATGCCGCCACCAAGTGGACTGATGAATGCCATAAAGCTTTTGACAAGATCAAGGAATACTTGTCAACACCACCAGTCTTAGTCCAACCTGAGCCAGGTATACCTTTGCTACTCTACATCACAGTGTTAGATGGCGCCTTCGGTTATGTTCTGGGGCAGCACGATGAAATGGGGAGGAAAAAGCAGGCCATTTACTATCTCATCAAGAATTTCACTCCATACGAAGCTCGATATTCTCTGTTAGAGTGCACCTGTTGTGCTTTAACTTGGGTGGCCCAAAAGCTGAGACATTACTTCTATGCCTATACCACATATCTCATATCAAAGATGGACCTTTTGAAGTACACTTTTCAGAAACCCATGGCCACCAGCAAGCTAGCCAAGTGGCAAATCCTGTTGAGCAAATTTTACATTGTCTACGTGACTCAGAAGGCAATCAAGGGATGTGCACTAGCAGATCACCTCGTAGAAAATCCTGTAGATGGAGAATACGAACCCTTGAAGATGTATTTTCCTGACGAGGAGGTATCATTCATAGGAGAATACATTGAAGAATCCTATGATGACTGGAGAATGTTTTTCGATGGAGCAGCAAATTTCAAAGGAATTGGCATAGGAGAAGTCCTCGTATCAAAAACCGGTCAATATTATCCGATGTCAGCTAAGCTCAGGTTCCCATGCACAAACAACATGGCCAAGTATGAAGCCTGCATCTTAGGGATCAAGAGGGCCATTGACATGAACATTCACGAATTATTGGTAGTCGAGGATTCAGAACTACTCATACATCAGGTCCGAGAAGAATGGGCAACCAAAAACTCTAAGATACTCCCATATCTGCATGACGTGCAGGAGCTGAGAAAGAGGTTCACAAAGACAGAATTCCAACATGTCCCCAGAATACAGAATGAATTTGCCGATGCATTGGCTACCCTATCATCCATGATACAACATCTAGACAAAAACTTCATTGATCCTATTCCAGTAAAGATCCATGATCAGCCAGCCTATTGTATCCATGTTGAAGAAAAAGTTGACGGAAAACCTTGGTTTCATGACATCAAGGAATATTTAGCAAAGGAAGAATACCCAAAACTTGTAAATACTACTCAGAAGCGCACACTTCGAAGGTTGTCTAACAATTTCTCTCACATCGAAGGAATCCTGTATAGGAGGACTCCGAATTTGTGATTACTAAGGTGTGTCGATGCAAAGGAAGCATCTAAACTGCTAGAAAAATCAATGTTGGACCTGCGGTCCACATATGAACGGTTTTGTCTTGGCCAAGAAGATACTTCGTGCTGGTTACTTTTGGATGACTATGGAAACAGACTGCATCCAATATGTCCAAAAATGCCACCGCTGTCAGATACATGCAGACATGATAAAGGTACCCCCAAACGAGCTTAATACAACAAGCTCACGATGGCCATTCGCCGCGTGGGAAATAGATGTTATTGGACCAATCGATCCGTTCGCTTCTAACGGGCAAAGGTTCATCCTCGTAGCAATTGACTATTTCACCAAATGGATCGAGGTGGCATCTTACAAAGTAGTGACTTAGAAAGTTGTGGCAGATTTTGTCCGCGACTGCATTGTTTGTCGGTTCGGGATTCCAGAGTCAATCATTACTGATAATGGCTCCAACCTCAATAGTCTCTTATTGAAAGCTACGTGTGAAACCTTCAAGATCAAACACAAGAATTCTACTGCCTATAGGCCTGAGATGAATGGAGCCATAGAAGCCGCCAATAAGAGTGGTACGAGAAGTTATCATTTGCTCTATTAGGGTCGCACCATAGTCCGCACATCAACCGGGGCAACCCCCTATATGCTGGTTTATGGTACAGAAGCCGTCATTCCTGTCAAAGTAGAAATCCCTTCCTTGAGGATCATACAAGAAGCTGAGCTCGACGATGCAGAATGGGTGAAGATTCGTTACGAGCAGCTCGCTCTTATAGATGGAAAGAGAATGAATGCAGTTTGCCACAATCAGCTTTATCAGAACAGAATGTCCAGAGCCTTCAACAAGAGAGTCAAGCTGAGATAGTTCACACCGGGTCAGCTTGTGTTAAATAAAATTTTCCCCCATCAAAATGAAGCCAAAGGTAAATTCTCTCCCAACTGGCAAGGTCCATACATGGTTCACCGGGTTCTGATAGGAGGAGCCCTTATACTTGCAGAAATGGACGGGGAAGTTTGGCGAAAACCAATAAATTTAGATGTATTCAAGCGCTACTATGTTTAATCTTATGCTTTCCTACATGATGTATTTTGAACTAAGTATGACCTGATTCCCATTTAAGAGGGGATACGTAGGAAGCCTTACAGGTTCAGTCACAAATCAATAAAAATTTCATTTCCCCCCGTAATTGGAAACTGGGGCAGAATTTTGAGGAGGACCCTCAAAATTCCGAAGTAATTTCAGCCAGTCATCACAAGCAACCGTCAGAAGCATCAACCCATTAAACTGGGGCAGACTTTTGAGGAAGACCCTCAAAATTCCAAAGCATAAGAGTTTGCAATATCCTGAACTACGTCACAGTCGTCGGTTCATCTAAAAGATATTTATTAAATATATACTTATGTCATATTATTACAAACTCATGCATGTTATTATCGAAATTGCTTTGTTCAACAACACTACCATAATAATATATACCGTATAACCAGATCAAAGCCTAACTGGTTGAGCAAGGCCAACAGGGATACAAACTAACCTCCCTCTACAAAACTCATGATTTATCTTTGGATACATGCATTTGGATTGCGAAAGCGTCTGACATACTACACACCCACAAGACGAACATTGGTCATGAATACAACTCTTTGGATTGTTGCGCTTACCGGTATTATCCATCCAAGCGCGTCAATGATACCCTCTATATCATAATATCCCAGCGATCCTGACATTGTAACTTACTATCAGCTAAGAAACTCTGTTACCATTTACCACTTCCTTTTTTATTTTTGCATTGCATAAGGCTGCCATTCTGCCTTCTGAGACTAAACACTGTCTCCACCTACATTTTCTGCATTGCATAAGGCTACCATTCTGTCTTCTGAGTCTAAACACTGTCTCCACCTGCATATTCTGCATTGCATAAGGCTACCATTCTGCCTTCCGAGAATAAACACTGTCTCCATCTGCATTTTATTCATGGAATAAGGCTACCATTCTGCCTCCCGAGACTAAACACTGTCTCCATCTACATTTTTTGCATTGCATAAGGCTTCCATTCTACCTTTCGTGACTAAAAACTGTCTCCACCTATGTATTCTCCATTGCATAAGGCTGCCATTCTGCCTTCTGAGACTAAACACTGTCTCCATATGCATATTGCATGGTTGAAAGATCGCCGCTTTATTTTTACATTTTTGCATGGCTGAAAGATCGCCACTTCATTTTACATTTGCATGGCTGGAAGATCGCCACTTCATTTTACACTTGCATGGCTGAAAGATTGACACGTCATGGCTGAAAGATCGCCGCCTTATTTACATTCTGCACGGCTGAAATATCGCCACTTTATTTATACTTGCACAGCTGAAATATCGCCACTTCATTTACACTTGCACGACTGAAATATTGCCACATCATTCACACCTGCACGGTCGAAGTATTGCCACCTTATTTTACATTTTGCATGGCTGAAACATCGCCACCTATCGCATAGCATGGGATGAAATATCGCCAAATATTGCATTTCATGGGCTGAAAGATCGCCAAATTATCTGAGGGCGTCATTGTTCGGAGGCACCATTTACATAGCCCGAGAACACCATGTCATGGCCTTAAGATCCATTTAATCTTTTGCATATTATTATTCAAAGGGATCATGGTTAAGGGGCATCATGCTCATAGCCCGAGAGCATCATTTCATGGTCTGGGAATCCTTTATCATACGTTTCATGTCCCAAGACATCATGGTCTGAGGACGACATCCTAACCATTTAAAGACAACATCCATGGTCCAACGGGAACTTGCATCATGTTTAAATTTACGCACAATATATGCTTGTATCATTTATTGGCATGTAAGCTAGAGAGCAATGACTATCTCAGTAGGAGCGATCCCTCTCCAGTTCCCGCAGCCCTATTAGACCTGAACTGTTTATCACAACCTGAATATTGCGTCCGTGATTGAAAGTATCCATCGACATACTCCACCGACGGATCCTGAACTACACATGGCCTGATTCCTGTAAGACCAGGGATATGTAGGCAGCTCAGAAGACAGAGCATGGCAGACCTCTTCAAACCATTTCGTTCGGTCAAAATTGGCCGTCATATCTTTACCGATAACTCTTTCATCCTTCCCGGGTAAAGAGGTGCAACTGTTGACACCCAATTTTTTTCTATATTTTAAATACACAAAATACTTTCAAAATAGCATATATATGCATATATAAGTATATCCCAAGGTTTCATTAGTTTTTCTTAATTTTTCAAAGATTTTTAAAATTAATTTACTGCCTTATTTTATCAAGAAAAACCCAATAACTCTCCCCAAAAATTATTATTTTTTGGTGATTCATTTATTGAATTCTCATATTTATAATAAATTATATCTAAGATATTCTTTTACATATTTTTAAAAATTTATTTAGTATTTGTAAGGATAAAATTGCATAATTGCAATATTAGCCATTTTAGGTTTAAATTCGTCTCATGTTTATAAAATGGGATCTTATATTTTTAAATTGATAATTATATATTATAAATCATTTTAGTGCTTTCAATTTATTTTCCGAATTTTTTTTACTATTGTTTATAAATTAAATGGGAAAAAGGCTATTTAACTTATAGCCAGATTTGGCTTTCTAATTTAGTGTAAATTAAACCAGATCCCAACCCAAATTAAACAGCCCAAAAACCAAAGCCCAATCCCTAAATCTACAAGACCCAACTGGATTAAATCTTGGCCATTGATTAATTTTGATCAACGGTCCAGATCTGTTCTTACCAAATTAAACCAAATGACCCCCCAAACCCCGCTCATTCCTCACTCAATCGACTCTCATATCTATCTCCCTATCTCTGGTTCTCTCTAGAACCATACCCCTTTCCCTCCGCTCCGATGAGTTTCACTCGCCTTCTCCGGCCACCTCCTGCCTGAATCCATGGCGGTCTCACCACCTACCAACCTTCTATGGTTCCTACACGCTTGGTTGCTGAAGTTTCATGGCCTGACTACAAAAATGCTTCATCCAGACCTTATTTGATTCGAGTTCAATGGCCATCTCCGACCTTGTTCCGGTAAGCCATGTCTTTTTCGAGCCTGACCTCGACTCTTCCTGCTTAGATCAACGACTATCCAAGCCTTTCTCATTGTTTGGGTTCCTCTGAAACCCTAGCTTTAGATGTTCTTCTGATTTCTTTAGATCTGTTCTAGATCTGTGTTTTCCCTAAACTTTTAAACAATTTATTGATATTTCCTTAAAAACTATGCTTTCAAAACCTTTTTTTTTCGATCTAGGATTTTTTAAGTTATTTAGATGTTTCTCTGATTTTCTTTTTCTCTTGTGTGTTTCTTCTACTGTGTTCTTTATGTGTTTCTTCTAATGTGTTCTTTGTGTGTTTCTTCTACTATGTTCCTTATTAAGTTTCTTCTACTTTGTTCTTGTTAAGTTTCTACTACTATTTTTATTATTAGTTCCCTCTACTGTGTTTTTATATGTTTCCCTTACTGTGTTCTTATTAAGTTTCTTCTACTATGCTTCTTTATACGTTTCTCCTATTGTGTTATTATTAGTTTCTTCTACTATGTTTCTTTGAGTTCTTCTACTGTGTTTCGCTTGTTGTTCTTTTACTATGCTTCTCATGAGTTTCTGCTACTAAAAGAGCATGTTGAAGGTCCCAGTTCCTTTCTGAGACCTCTGAACTGGTTTTGATTAGTATTTTTTTTATTACTTGTCCTCTCATCTATGCACTCGATTGATGGTAAAAACCCTCAAATTTGGGGGTTCATCCGAGTTTTGAGACCATTGGCCATGTGATTTGCTTGAACTTGTTTGATTTCAAAACCCTAACTCCTTTAAACCTATTTCGAGTTTCTGAATTTGTTTCATCTGTTGCTCAACTGAGTCTTGAAATCTTTGTTCCAACCTTTGTTTCTTTAAGCAATTCTGATTCTCTACTAAATTCTTCTAAGGTCTTTATACTGGACCCTTTGTACGTTATCTAATACTATCTCTCTTCTACATTGTTGACCTATGTGACTACCATGATCCTATAGTCTACTACCTACCGATTTTGCAATGGCATGACATTTTTATTTACCCTAAATTCAGCCTAGCATATTTGTGTGCTCTTTATATGTGCTGAACTTCCCTCTAAAAATGGCTTTCAATTTTGATTGATTTCAGACTTCCTTTGTGCAAATCTGATTGATTTTTTTTTCTTGTTTGATGATTTCCCTATTACTTGGTTTGAATCAAAAACTTTCCTTAGCTTTTCTGACTTGGTTCATTCATGGACCTGTAATTACAAACCTCTAACTCCTTGATTTACTGTGTAATTATTGATTTTCTACCTTATTTATGTAACCGTGTATTTTAAAATTTTGCCCTTAAGTAAATTCTTAAGTATCTACCCTTAATTGCCTACTTTACACAAGATGGTCATTGGATTTTTTTCCTTAAATAATATTCTTGCTCATTGCCGTTTAAGTCTGAGTTCCTTAATTAAAGGATGTCTTGTACTAATTGATTTAAATTGATACCCAGTTCCTTTATTGTTTTCTTACTTTATTTCTGCCTGTTTTTCACACTATAAATACACGAATCTTTCATTATCAAAAAAGACCCATCACTCGTAATCTTTCTGAACTTACACTTACACTCCAAAGTATTCCCTCTTGTTGCTTGTATTGTGGACTATTTACAAGACCTGTTGCTTTCTTTCTCTCTATTTGCTTCTTTGCAACTGGTATGTCCTGATTTAAGGTATTTTATCACCACAATAATGTGTTTATTTACTACTTTTGTATCCCTGTCTGCTTACTGCTTTTGTATAGTTCAACCCTTACTCTAGCATAATAATTTCTTTCTGCCTATTCTATTATGAATCCTAAACCCCTTCCCCCTATGTGTTTAAGCTGTGGTTTGAGGCATGGCAATACTGCAAGTTACTGTCCATGAATCAAACTTGATCCCCTTGGATCGTAGTCTCTAATAGTATGAGTTCTGCCAGGCTTATAGGTGTGCTAGCACTCCCCATAGCTGGGCATGCCTAAAGTCTACCCTTGCCTAAGCAATAGGCTCTTTACAATCTCCCTATTCCCTTGAAACCCCTTATGTATGCTTATTTGTAACTGTTTCCCTCTCCTTTTCCCCTTTTAACATTTTGTTCTGCACTTGCACACTCTCTTGGTCTTTAATTTCTGCCCCCTCTCTTGTGAGCCTTGCCTTGGGACCCTTTGAGTTCCTTCTTAACTTGGACACTTGAGGGCTGACCCTTCCATATTACACTTGTCCCGGTTCTAATAATACATTTGGGTGTGAGCATTGCCGGGAGTCCTATTGAGGCTCTTAGGGAACTTTGACACGTTCAAATGGCAGAAAGGCTTTGGATCATTGATCTCTTGGAGTTGGTTTACCTCATATTTCAGACATAAAGTCTGAATCAGGCTCTCCTTGGTTGTAATTTTATTTATATTTTTCTGATGTATTTTTACTTTATTCTGGACTATAATAATTTGTAATAAACTCTTGGGGATGGTTAGTTAAAAAGGGAGGGTAGCTATGTATGCAAAAAAGGTAGATACCATGTCTATAGGAATTTTGAATTCTGCATTTGCATATAGAAATCATGCCTATATGTATTTTAAAATCTTCAAATGCATAAAGAAACCATGCCTATAGGTCATTCTGTATTCTGTACATCCATCATTCATATAGAAATCCTGCCTATAGGTATTTTAAAATCTGCAAATGCATAAAGAAATCATGCCTATTGGTACTTCTGAATTCTGTACATCCATCATTCATATAGAAATCATGATCATAGGACTACCATATTCATATGGAAATCATGCCTATAAGATTGTTTAATTCTGCACGTTCAATTGCACCTTGATATCATGTCCGTATTTCTTAAACAAATATCTGCACCTAGATAACATGTTCATAGGTCTTAAACAAATTTCTGCACCTAGATATCTTGTTCATTGGTTTAAAATGAGTCTTCTGCATTTTTATACCATGTCTACAAGGCTTAAGATCAACTACGCGTAGAAAGCATGTCTATAGGAACTCCTAATCAAATCTAAATCGCTTCATTCACGTATAGAGCTAAAATCAGTAATAACGGGTACTATTAGTTTTTAGAACTTATAACCTTTGTTAAAACTTGCCTCTCTTTTGATAATCTGACTACCCTTTTTAACCAGTACGTATTCAGTTTATTTTAGACCTTGTTATTTCCTTGATTTTCTGATTTCAGTAGATACCATGCCTATAGGATCCTTGTCCAACACTTAGGCAAGCCTTAGGGTAAAATTATAAACTGAATCTGTTCTATTAACTACGACCAGTATGAAGGCCTGATTTGGGCTTCTTGTCTGAAATATGTAATAAATCAGTCTACCTCAACCTTTAAGTTATTTCATGTTTAGTATTTAATCAGACCCTAAACAGTATGTATAAGTCATGCTAATTACGTGCTTCTTTGTTTAAAGGGGGTATATCTGAGCCTTTGCTTGCTATGTGCTTTCCCCAACTTGCTATCCATGTTTTTTGTATGTCGCCTTTGAATTTTTGCCTTTGAAACTACAAATAAGCCTAACATCTCCCCTTTAGGATTAGTAGTCCTAAATGCCTCGGCGGCTATTGGATTGGTACGGATAATATCATGTAATAAGTAATAGAGACCATTACGCGCTTTAATACCTTATCGGGGTGGGGAAGGGTAGATATGGATATGATGACCATGCGATAATGTCACGTGTAGCCCCTCGTTGAGGAGTGATTACCGGGCATTGTGTGGGGTGATCCTTATTATTAATAAACCTAGGACCTCCTTTTCCTTTATTTCTTAGTTTCTTCATAAGATTTCAAACTCTTTCTTCTGAGAAAATCAGCTTCCTTTTAGTTCTTTCCAACTTTGTTTGTTTGTAAACCTTTACGTGAAAATACCCTCTTATTTGAAGTTTTATTTGCATCTAAATTTACAATAATAGTCTGGCCAGGAACCACACTAGTGGATTCTAAGGGGTGCCTAATACCTTTCCCTTAGAATAATTTCAAGCCCTTACCCAATCTCTGGTTACTCAAACGAAATCTCCTTGGTGTCCTAATACACCGTAATCATTAGGTGGCGACTCTTCAAATGCAAAACCCAGTTCCCAAAAGGAACGAGTTGCCCTCCCAAATGTCATAAACCCAATTTTGCGAGAAAAAGGGGGCGCGACATGCTGGCCTTACTTTTGCAACTTCCGACCTTGATCGACTAGCATATGTATGAAAGGTTTCTGTTGGCTTCTTCTTAAGATTTTGAATGTAGAAGACGTCTGGCATATTTTCTCTATTGAACTTGAACCGATCCATAAAATCAGACGCCATATTACCCAGTTAACCCATTTCTTCAGGTTTTGACTGATTTACCAGGATAGGGCGCCTCCAGTGAGGCTTCTCATGAATAGCTTCATGCAGATTATTTTGTCTTTGCCAATCCCTACGAACTTGTCAGAATATGTTCTCAAATGTACCTTTGGATCACCTATTCCGTCAAATATTTTGAACTTAGGAGGTTTGTAACCCTCTGATAGTTCTACATCCGGATGAATAGACAAATCTTAATAATTCAAACCTTTGATGCCTATGCAAACTTCAAAACCTTGGACTCGACTAGTAAGTTTCCTGAGCACTTTCGCCATGCTCTTGATGAGAAAGTCCTTCTTGGCGAATTCGGGTATGTATAAGGTTTGTTATGGAGTGTGGAGCAAAGTTCCACATATTTGGGGTTGCTTTTATGGACTTCAGGTATTTGGACATAGTGGTGGTCGGTTGTTGAGTCTTGGGGATTAGGGGTAGGTTGTGGTGCGTTTTGAGGAGTATGGTAGATGGTGGTTTGTGGATACTGGGAATTATGGTGATGAGGTTGTGGAGGGGTGGGTGCTGATGGATGATTAGGATTCTGAGGAGGCGTGTCATACTAATGAGGTGCGGGAGGATTTTGTTGGCTTTCTGTGTTATGGGGAGGTGCTGGGTTTTGGACATTTTGTTGGTTGACATCGGGGACGTTCAGGGTAAGGGAAAAGTTTGCTAGGTTCCGGACTTGCTCATGTTCCCCTTGTAACTCCAGTATCTTTTTTTTCAATCGTAAAACTAAATCATTTTGTGCATGAGTACCCCGACCATCTAAAGTCTCGACATTCTCTACATGCGTAGCATTGTCTTTCCTCATACCACTAGTTGATACCCAATTTTTCCCTATATATTTTAAATATGCATAAATACCTTCAAAATAGCACACATATATAAGCATGGACAAAGCTTTTATTATCTTTTCCATAATTTTAAGGGTTTAAATTGATTTATTTTCTCCCCTTTTATTTATAAAATCCCCAATAATTATTTCCAAAATTATTTTTGTGATTATTTACTCATTTAATCCCTATACTTATGTCAAAATATGGCAAATATTATTTTCATGCATTTTTATAATTATATTTAGTATTTTTTAAGCTAAATTGCATATAATTGCAATGTTAGCGCTTTTAGTATATAGTTATATTTTATACGTGTAAAATTGGTATATTTGTAAAATGATAATTATACATTTCTAATCAACATGTTATGGAAAAATTATTTTTTAGAAACTATTTGTTATTTTATTATAATTAAAACAGGGAAACTGGCTATTTAAATAATAGCCAAATTTGGCTTTCAAATCTAGCCAAATCAGACCCCAATCCCAGCCCAATTTTCTATTTAATAACCCAATAAACCCTGAACCAGACCCAATTACCCACTACCCGACCCAAGCCATCTTAAATCCTGGCTGTTGATCTTTAGATCAACGGCGCTTGTTCCTCATTTCCTTTTTAATTTCTAAAGACCCCTAGCCCTAGTCACTTCTCTAAACTCGCCGCCTTTAGATGCTCTCGTCTCTGTTCTCTCTCAACCTAACCCTAATCACTTTTCAAACGCCATGTCCTTCTCCGGTCATCTCCGGCGACCACCTCTCAAACTCTAAGCCTCCAATGGGTCTCTCATTGCCTTGCTCATCATCTCTAAGGCCTTCAAGGATCCTGGGCTATGTCGATTTGGATCTAGGGTTTCTATTTCTATTACTTATGGCTTCTCCGGTGTGATTTTAGGCAAAATCACACCTTATATGTCACGATCGGTGAAGTTTGCAACATGTTCTTTGTTCTATTTGGGTTTCGTTTGAAACACTAATTCTTGTTGAATCTCTTAAGATCTATGTTACTTTTTTATACTTTAAGTCTGTTCTTCCTATGACTTACACTATTCTCGAACTTCTTCTGAAAGATCCTCAATTTTTAAACCGTTCTACTTTCCTTAAAAATTAGGATTTTCTCGGAGTTCCTTCTACACTTATTTTAATTGATTTTCTTTGTGTTTAAACCGCTTTCCTTGCTTATTTTGAGCGATCTTATGTTCTTACTGTTTTTTAATTTGCTTATGTCAAAAGCCCTAATTTCTAAGGTTTTCTTTGCTTTAGTTCTGTGTGTTAGCCTGTTTACTTAACTTTTGTCAATCTTCTGTGGTTACCATGATTCGAGTGTGTTTACTGAATCCTTAGCCAACTTATGACACTTTTGTATGACTGTGCTCATTTTGCTTGTTCATCTTTTGCTTCTCTCTGTTAACATAGCTAACCTTGCCGTTTGCTACGTCTGTTTGATCTTCTCTATTTGTATGTTGAAATACAGAATCATGACTCCCTCTTGATTTATTTTAATTGTTGGTGACTAAAAGATTTTCTTTTAAAGCCCTAAAAGCTTTACCCCATCAGTTTAAGCTAACTGATTTCATTACTATATTTGCTATGATACTTTATTTCTACTGAGTTGTGTCCTTAACTAAGGTTTTATGAATTTATTCCTAATCGACTACTTTATGCTTACTGAACCTTGACTCCTTCCTTATTTAGTCATGCACTAATTTTTCTTCTTACCTTATATGATACTGAATCTTCCCGTTTGATTTGATTCCCTTAACTTAAGGGAGTACTTCCTTGATTCTCTAAGTGATTGATACTGAGTTCTTTAGATATTATACTACTATGATTCTTATCTTATTTCACTACCTACTTTCAACTATAAATAACCTAAGTCTTTCATTAACAAGACACGAAAACTGGATTTTCAAAAACTACCTCTCTTACTAAAATCTCTACTCACTTTTTCTCTTGTGCTATTTGCTACTATTAGCCACCTGCAAGCCAAGGCTAATCATCTGTGTTCTTTGGTTTTTTCATTTTGCTTACTTCTATCTCTACTGGTATGTCCTAGTTTTGATTTAAAGCTCTAACAACAATATGCTTCTCTTATTGTTTTAGTTTCTTATATTTCTAGCTTGCTTCTACTTGTGGTTCTGTTGTGAAACTTGTAGTTAAGTTACATTGTCAGCTTGCTACTATGTCTCCCTTCTCTTTAAATCAATGTATTCCTTTATGTGTTTCAAAGCATTTCTGGACAATTGTCTTTTACCTACTGTGTACTTACCATTTTTTGAATCCCAAATCCCTATCCCCCTTTATTTGTTTATGTTTTTCCGGGCTGGTTTGTGATAATGACAGTGTCAACTATTTCTGAGCATGTCCAAACCAGTCATGAGACTCCTACTGGGGTTATGTGTTTGCAGTCAAATGTTTGTGTATCCCTAAACACTTTAACCCCTGGGTGACTACTGAATTCATTTAGATTATGTGTCTAATCCTATCTTGAAGTGCTTGACTTCGTTTACCACTCCCACCTCTTTTCAAACAACTTTTGTTGCTTTACTAGTTGCTTTCAAAACAGTCTCTAATAAACCTTTTCAACTTGTCTCATGAATTCTCACTTTACTCTTAGTTAATAAGTTCTGCCCCCTCTAGTATGTGTACTGCGTTGGGATCCTCTTGAGAGCCCTCTGAACTCTGGCATACTGAGGCTAGCCTATCCACATTGCACTGGTTCCATTCTTGGTTACTAAGTCTAGGTGTAAGCATTGATCGGGGTCCTTGAGACCCTTAGGGAACTTTGATGCACCTAGACTTTGATTTGTCTATGGAAGTGAGGCTTATGAGACCATTGGAGGCTTTGGGAAACTTGGGCCTAATTGCAGGCTCCCTATAGAATAGCTTATTGATTTTCTATATCATTTATGTAATTCATTCATTGGCTTGCAATAATTTTTAAACAGATATTGGGTATTTAGTAAAAAAGGTGGGTAGATGTATATTCTATGGGTAATATGGGTAGAAATCCTGCTCTTAGGATTTTCTTTTGAATATGATTGCTTGTGTGAGTAGAAAACATGCTCACAAGTTTGCTCTTTTGAATCTGATTGCTTTTTCCTAATAGAAATCATGCCTATAGAATTACACCTCCAATTTCGTTTGCATCAAATAGAAACACTGCCTATAGGATTTCACTTCTAATGAAGTTTGCATCAAGTAGAAATCATGTTCCTAAGGTTCTGCATTTTTGTCATGTTAGAAACAATGTTTATAGGCTCTAGACAATCATGTCTTAAATCAATTCAAGTATAGATGCCATGCCTATAGGATTCGACTCCGATTCAGTTCTAATAAGTCTTCCTGTGTGTTGTTAAAAAAAACAGTAATACGCCTACCATGCCTGTAGGGATCTATATTCGCAATTATGTCTGGTAATTTATTTTGGCCTAATAAATCAATTTCATTATGCCTAGTTCATTTCTAAATCTGGTTTTATTAAGCGATATATTTCCTGAAACAAGTTCTTTCAAAATCGCATTAATCTCATTAGACGCCATGCTTATAGGTATTAAAGGATCCTATTTTGAGAAACATGGTTGTTTCTGCATTAATATAGACCTAAGTACTGCATATACGCAAGCCATAGGGCATTTTAAAAAAACTGCATTTCCCTGAAGCTATCTCTTTCATTTAACGTTTCTTATTCTACTAACCGTTAGAAGAATCCCTAGGCAACTGCTAGGTTATAAATTCTGGGTATAAAAGTTTGGTCTATTTTCGCGTAGTCACTTAGAGACCTGCTTTATGACTTTGATTAATAAAGACCTTAATTGTGTTTGAGTTGTGCTTCTTGTATGTTTACTTGGGGTGGAAACTTGAGTACGGGTGTCTAACGGGCCGGGTTAGCCCATTTTTGGACCGTCCCAGACCGGTTAAAATCGGAACCGGCTCGGACCGGTACATGGGGCCGGGTTGGGCTGGGTTAAAGGGGTAGGGGGTTGGTCCATTTACTTAAATCTTATCGGTTAATCGGACCGGTCAACCAAAATCGTTATAGAATCGGTTAATCGGCCCGGCCCGGCCCGGACCGATTTAAAGGCTAGATTTTAATTTTAATTTTAATTTTTTAAGGATTTAGAGTCTAAGGCAATGTAAAATCTTTGAATTTATTCTTTTTTCGTTAATTTACTTGTTGTTAAATGTAAACATTTTAATTTGTAAGTTTGAATTTTGAAATAAACGTAGCACTTGCAATTTATAAGTGCAATTTTTTTTTCATTTTCATTGCATTCTTTATATTTTTTATTTTCTATTAATATAAATTACAATAGTTATACAAAATACAAAAAAATAAAAAATAAAAAACACTAACCCAGCTCGGCCGGCCCTTTGTACCCGTATCCCTTACGGTTTATTTTTTACCCGGATGAACCGGAACCCATTAAGCCCGGTAACCGCTAACTTGTAACCGGCCCGGTTCCAAACCCGTACGGTACAAAATTTTCCCTACCCTGCCCGACTCGGCCCATCCGTTAGACACCCTTAAACTTGAGTCTGTTATCTTCTCCCATTATGTCAAAGACCTATATCTTTTGACTGTCGCCTTAGAGTTTTTGCCTTTCTAAAACTTAGAGGTACATCTAGAACTACCTAATAGGTAGAGTTCATAACTCCCTCTAGGACCACTAAGCAGGGATGGGTAGCTACACGCAATAGGAATCAGTGAACAAAAACTCACCTTGCATGACCAATAAGGGGATGGTAAGGGTAAACATGGGATATGAAGACGACGCGTTAATGTTACATGTAGCCCCTCATTGATGAGTGTCTACCGGATATTGCGTGGGGTGATCCTATATGATAACAACCTAGGACCGCTCCTTTCCCAAATCCTCTCCCTATTCAAACCTTTGTTTTCTAATTTGTTCAAATATTTATTTCGCTATTTGAATTGTTCCATGTGCTTTAAAAAAACTTATTTGATTCAACAATTTGTATGGACTAATTTGTGAATATAAGTTCGATCGGGACCCACAGTTGTGGACCAAAAAGGGTGCCTAACACCTTCTCCTCGAGGTTACTTCGAGCCTTTACCCTAATCTCTGGTAATGCAAACCAACTCAGAAGCTAATCACTCTAGGTGCCCTAACGCACCATAATCCATTAGGTGGAGACTCTCCAAATACCCAATTCCCAAAAGGAAATGAGTCATTATACCCCGTGAATGTCGAAACCTGGACCTCTCCCCATCAAAGAGGAGGTAGAAAAGGGGGCGCGACAGCATGGCGACTCTGCTGGGGAATATTTAGGCTCTTACCATAACAAACTTATGAATTAATCCAAGCTTGCTTTATCCCGTACCCTTCTCCTTTATTTGAATTTAACTGTCTATTTTAAGCATTTATAATTCCTTTATTGACCAGAAAACTAACTTGTCCCTTGTTTTTCTTTCTTTGTAACTGTCTTTTTAATTATTTAAATGCTTTATTTATTTCTTCATACGTGAAAATACTTGCCTACATGTCATTAACTGCTGCATAAATCATGCTCTGCATGATATTCCACTTGTGCGTATCAAATCCTATAGCAATGCTTTAATGAGTGGTTGCGATCTTCCTATTTACTACCCTTAAATTCGGAAAGGCTTATTTGCAGTAAAACCAGTTGATCAACGATGCAGTCGATGGTTCCGTGCCTTCCCCCTCAAGTTGTCCGCTTAAGGGTATCAGTCTAAAACCCCATAGAAACCTTACTCTGTTTAAATTATGCATTCATCATGGTCAAACCTAGTCGGGTTAGTTATGTTGTCCACATAATTATCCTTTAAGATAAGCCTTATCCAAAGTCCATTGGGTTTTCCATAATCCCAAACGGACGCAACCACGTTCTGTGCATTAATTTGGAGAACTAAATGCTGATATACTGATCATAAATTTATAAATAGTCAAATCCGGTGGGGGTAAGGACTAACCATTTTGTTTTGCAAAAAATAAGGCATGAGGTCTCTAGCTTCGGTATGGTTAGAACACCCTCACTCTTGCTAGACTGATGGAGGAATCTTCCATCAAATGATCCAATCAATGAATGGAAAGAAAGGGACGTCAAATGTAGCGAAAAGTTGGAATATTTGGAATACAGTCTGCTGGAATTGGAAGTAAAAATGAGGAAGAGAGTCACCGACTGTCAGAACGCTTAGGGAAACGAAGGAGGACATTTAGCAAAGAAGTTCTTATTGATGCACCTATACGAACTGCGGGATTTGATCAACGAGAATATTTACTCTGGGGAAGGTCCTTCCGGGGCTAAATAGATTAGGATTATTTGCTTCGCTTAAAATGTAATAAGGCCAAGTGCCAGTAGCGACTTGTTTTATCATTATATTAGCATTGTTTTTGGGATTCGTCTACTTTTATATATTGGAATGAAACATTTATTGGCATTTGAAGTTCTCCAAATTTATTCCTTGCTAGACCTACCTCGGGCACAACGAGGCTCCCAAATAGGATATGAGGTTATATTTCGCAATATGTGTTTAGCTACTGTAAACATTTCAAGATCCTCACTAACTTGTTACCTTTTTGTTTTGTTTATTTTTTATTATTATTCCCATCCCCATAAGTTGGTTCATCTATACTGGCATCATCAACATATCATACCAGATCTAGAGGCCTCCACCTCCTCCTCCCCCAAGCAACACAAAAAGCAGAGGGAAAGAAAAGATGGATGACTTAAGTGGAATACAAAAGGAATACATTGAGAACGCAGAGGCCTCTGATTGTCGCAGTACTCAGACCCCGAATGACCTGGTTTTGAGATTTAAACAAAACATACTATAACTACAAGGAGAACTTGAGCAGGTCCGCAATTTGGCAAACTTGTCACTCACCCTCAACGTCCCTGATATCCACCAAAAGAACGCAAAGAACCTAAAACCTCCTCAAAACATACAGAACCAACGGCCGCAAAATCCTACCATACCAAATCAATATGCCATTTCCCATAAAATATCAATCCTTTGCCGATACCAACTCCACCACAACAACACCAACCAATCCCGTACCCACCAATCACCGATTACCACACTCCCAAGATACACCACCACTCATTCCTGATCTACAAAACTCCACCAATGACCACCACTATACCCAAGTCCCCGGCACCGATCAGAGCAATCCCATATACATGGAAACCGTACCACATTCTACCCAACCACTCTCATGTGCATCAGAACCATCCGAAAAGGACCTATTTATTAAGAACATGGTTAAAGAACTCAAGAAGTTAACAAGACGAGTTTACGATGTTGAAGGCGATAAAGGAATAGAAAGTTTGAACTATGAAGATCTTTGCATACAACCCAATGTGGAATTACCAGAAGGATACAAGCCTCCCAAATTTGAAATGTTCGATAGTACAGGTGATCCCATGGTTCAACTAAGGACCTACTGTGACAAGCTTGTCGAAGTTGGAAAAGATGAAAAGATTCAAATGAAGCTTTTTATGAGGAGCCTTACCGGGGATGCCTTATTTTGGTATATCAGCCAGAATCCTAAGAAATGGTCAAATTGGGTAAGTATGGTGTTAGATTTCATTGACTGGTTCAGGTTCAACACAGAAATGCACATGATGTCTTCTACATTCAGAATCTCAAGAAGAAACCTACTGAGACTTCGCGAAAATGCTACTAGTTGGAGATCGGAAACCACCAAGGTCAGCCCCTCTTTAGATGAAGAACAGATGGACAAATTCTTCATCAGTGCACATGATCCGCAATATTACGAGAGGTTGATAGTTATCGAAAATCACAAATTCTCTGATATCATCAAGCTCGGGGAATGGATCGAGGAAGGAATCAAGAGTGGGATGGTAACAAATTTTGAGGCACTGTAAGCCATGAATAAGGCACTCCAGTCAGGTGGCATATTAAAGAAGAGAGATGTTGGAGCAGTAATTGTGGCCCAGGCCCCAAAAACTCCGCTCACATACCAAACACCTCCACCTACATACCAAACATCACCACCTACATACCAAGCATCACCACCCACATATAAACCTTCATCTCCCTGATATTCCCAACTAGCCGCTGTCCATCACACCTATAATTCTCAACCATCCTACTTCCAATCACCACCAACTCGCCAAAATTACCCAAGACCAAGACCCAACTTCGACCCCAAGCCACCTAGAAAATACACCGCCATTGCTAAGACCATCAACCAATTGTATAAAAGGTTGAAGGCTGCAGGTTACGTCACTCTTGTTCCTGTTGTGGCACCAAAAAATCTATCCTAATGGGTGAATCCAAACAAAACCTGTGCATACCACTCCAGTATAAAAGGGAAAACCACTGCTAAATACCGAACCTTAAAGGGTAAGATCCAGACACTCATTGACAACAAGGTCATACAAGCAAAGGAAGCCACACCTAATGTCTGCAACAATTCCCTCCCTTATCGTAGAGGTGACGGTGTACATGTTACAGAAACAAATGAGGAATGGGACCCTGAGGGGTCAATCGGGCTTATCCGAGAAGGCGATGACTCTAAGGTTGCAGTTACACTTACTCCCATCGTGGTTCAGACTCAGGCACCTACCGATGTTGACGTAACTGCATCAGTTCCATTCGAGGTGGAAGTAGCTCCACCCGCAACCACCTCTGTTCCATTTGAAGTAGAAGTAGCTACACCTTTTATTCTGACGGTGTCAACCACACCATCATTTAACTCAAAAGCAATACCCTAGGATTATGTTGTCGAGGCTCGGGAAAAAATGAAGACTAAGATAGAGTAATCTAAAGCCGCATAAGGAATGACTAGAACTGGAATAGTCCACACAACACTTTGGAGGTTCAAGTAAGGATGCCACTACTAGGTAGCCTATCATTACGATCGGGCCGGATGACCTGTAGAGGAAAGTACAGGCGAAAGAGTATTCTGTTCTTGATCACTTGAACAAAGTCCCTTCCCAGATATCTATCCTGGCGCTATTATAAAATTCAGAAGCACAGAAGAATGCCTTGATGATAGTATTGAGCGAGGCTTATGTACCCAATAATATCACTGGGGGAGAAATGGCCAACATGGTCATTCAGGTGCTGGAGAGCCATAAGATTATCTTCCACGAAGATGAGCTGCAGCCCGAAGGTCTGAATCACAATCAAGCATTGCATATTATGGTACAATTTGAAGACAAGTTCATTGCCAGGGTTCTGGTTGATGGAGTTTGTAGTCTGAATTTCTTTCCACTGGATACCTTGAAAAGGTTAGACAAAGGTTTCCATGAAATACGGACCATAAACATGAATGTGAAGGCTTTTAAGGGGTCCTAGAGGGCCACGATCGGGGAAATCAACCTTTATTTGTAGATGGGACCAACTTGGTTCGACATTTAGTTCCAAGTGCTTGACATATTTGCCTCATATAATCTTTTGTTGGGCCGCCCGTGGATCTATGCTGCTTGAGTCGTGCCCTCCACACTACATCAAGCCATAAAATTCGAATGGAACCGTCATCATCCATAGAGACGAGAGTAACCCCATCTACACCAGTCAAACTATTTTGGCCATTGGACATAGAAGGAGGCTAGGAGGGAAAACCTACCATCACATTGAATGGGTCAATGCCATCGAGAAGGATAAGTGGTGGAGTAATTAAATAGAAAGCATACTAGCATGGTCCGGATACGAACCCAACAAGGGGTTAGGAAAGAACCTCTAGGGTATCACCAAGCCGATACGGTTGAAAAAGCATGGTACCACCTTTAGGCTCGGATATCAGTACATATGGCAAGAGTACATGGAGTGGTCGCCTCCATGGACTGGACCGTATTACCCTCTTGAGCAACCGGTACCCCGCTTGGAACAAGCTTTCCATCACGCAGATACAATATGGGGAACTGCTGAAGAAGAAGCCCTAGCTGCTGAAGGATCTATTTTTGGAAGATGAGGATATAGACTGCAGTGCCATAATTGAGGAGGAGGGGGAAGAAGGCCTCACCATTCATAATGTGGCAAAGGGAGTCGTTCTCAAAAACTGTACTAGCACACCATCCCGAGCCCGTCGAGTCCCTAGTTAGCTTGGCAGAATTTATAGCTACTCTAGGCATCAAAATTTTCCAATAATTTTGTTTTAAGATTTCTCTGTTTTAAATAAATGCTCGATCAACCGAGCCAAGCTTTTGTTAGAAATTTTTTTTCTCAGTTTTAATCGAACGTACTATCATTATTCATTACTATTTTTATAATTTTTCTTCTAAAGTGTTATTATTACTTTTCCTGATGAACCAGTGACTGTGACATGTAATGAGGCAACGAAAAACAAGAATAGTGACTCAAAAGATGAAGATGAGATACCCAAGGAAATTGTCAGGGAAGTTGAGAATTTTGAGAACAAGCCTAAATCCAACTTGGACGAAATAGAAGGGGTAAATCTGGGAGATGCCGAGACCATCAAAGAGACCCGCATCAGCATTTTTTTATCCCCAACGGAAAAGGAAAATTACATCCATTTTCTAAAGGAATACGAGGATATCTTTGCATGGTCGTATAATGATATGACCGGTTTGAGCACATCTATAGTAGCTCACAAGTTGCCTACCAATCCCATGTGCCCGCCAGTTAAGCAGAAACTCAAAAAATTCAAACCAGACATAAGTTTGAAGATCAAGGAGAAAGTTACCAAGTAGATCAAAGCCAAGGTTCTTAGGGTGGTTGAGCACCCAACATGGTTAGCTAATATTGTGCTAGTTCCAAAGAAAGACGGGAAGGTCCGAGTATGTGTTGATTATCGGGATTTAAACAGAGCAAGTCCCAAAGATGACTTCCCTCTGCCAAATATACATCTCCTAATCGATAACTGCACCAAGCATGAACTCTAATTCTTTGTAGATTGCTTCGCAGGTTATCACCAGATCTGGATGGATGAAGAAGATGCCAAGAAGACATCTTTTATTACGCCTTGGGGTGTATACTGTTATAAGATCATGCACTTTGGTCTAAAATATTCTAGGGCTACATACATGAGAGCCATGAAAACTATATTCCATGATATGATACACAAGGAGATAGAGGTGTATGTGCACGACATCATTATAAAACCCAAGAGAGCCGTAGATCACATAGTTGACTTGAGGAAATTTATCGATAGGATCAGGAGGTACAATTTGAAGTTGAACCACACAAAGTGTGAATTCAGGGTTCCTACAAGAAAGTTATTAGGATTCATTGTCGGTCCCCGTGAGATCGAGCTAGACCCGACTAAAGTCGAAGCTACCCAGGAATTACCACCACCCAAAAGAAAAAAGGACGTGATGAGCATCTTGGGATAGCTCAACTACATCATTTGATTCATAGAACAATCCACCGTAATATGTGAACCCATCTTCAAGATGCTGAGGAAGGATGCCGAGACAAGTTGGACCGAGGATTGTCAGAAAGCATTTGACAAGATCAAGGAATACCTGTCCACACCGCCAGTTCTGGTCCCGCCAGAACCAGGACGACCTTTTCTACTTTATCTATCCATGTTAGATGGAGCCTTTGGATGTGTTTTGGGATAACATGATAGGACAGGAAGAAAAGAGCAAGCCATATATTACCTGAGTAAGAAATTCACACTTTATGAAGCACGATATTCTCTGCTTGAACGCACTTGCTGTGCTTTGACATGGACATCTCAGTAGTTGAGGCATTATTTTTGTGCCTACACTACATACCTCATATCCAGGATGGATCCTCTAAAGTACATATTTCAGAAGCCCATGCCTACGGGGAAGTTGGCTAAATGGCGGATACTACTGAGTGAGTTCAACATCATCTATGTAACTCAAAAGGCGGTCAAGGGACAAGCATTGGAAGATCACCTCGCTGAAAATCTAGTGGGAGGAGAATACGAACCCTTGAAAACATATTTCCTTGATAAAGAAGCATCATTCGTAGGAGAAGACATTACTGAAGCATATGACAGTTGGAGGATGTTCTTTGAAGGAGCCACAAATTTCAAAGGAGTAGGCAATGGAGCAGTTTTGGTATCAGAAATGGGTCAACATTATCCGGTATCTGCTAAACTCAGATTTCCCTACACCAACAACATAGTAGTCGACATAAACATTCAGGAATTGTTGGTGATCGGCGATTCAGATTTGCTTGTGCCCAGGTACAAGGTGAATGCGCTACCAAGAATTCCAAGATATTGCCATATCTGCACCATGTGTAGGAATTTAAAAGGAGGTTCACAAAGTTAGAATTCCGACATATGCCCAAAATTCAGAATGAGTTCGCCGATGCATTAGCCACTTTGTCATCAATGATACAACATCCATATAGGAACTATATTGATCCCATTCCGGTAAGGATCCATAATCAGCCGACATATTGTGCTCACATCGAGAAAGAAGAAGGTGGGAAGCCTTAGTTCCATGACATCAAGGAGTACTTATCAAAAGGAGAATACCCGGAACATGCAAACCAAATTCAGAAATGCACGCTCCGTAGATTGTCAAACCACTACTTCCACAGTAGAGGAAACTTGTACAGAAGAACTCTGGATTTGGATTTGCTAAGGTGTGTCGACGAGAAGGAAGCTTCTAAGTTACTCGAGGATGTGCATGCTGGGACATCTAGCCTGCACATGAATGGTTTCGTTCTGGCCAAGAAGATACTCAGGGCAAGTTACTTTTGGATGACCATGGAGACAGATTGTATTCAGTATGTCCACAAATGCTTTCAATGTCAAGTACATGCCGCCATGATAAAAGTTCCACCAAACGAGCTCAATGCAACAAGCTCACCTTGGTCAGTCGCCACTTGGGGAATAGGTGTTATTGGTCTGATTGAGCCCGCAACTTTAAATGCACACCGATTCATTCTGGTAGCCATTGATTACTTCACAAAATGGGTAGAAGCCGCATCTTACAAAGCTTTAACCAAGAAAGTCATCGCAATTTTGTCAAGGATCGTATTATTTGCCGATTCAGAGTTCCTGAGTCCTTTATTACTGACAGTGCCGCCAACCTCAATAGTGACTCAATGAAAGCTATATGTGAAACTTTCAAAATCAAGCACAAGAATTCTAACAAGAACATTAAGAAGATACTAAGGAAAATGATAGAGAATCACAAGCAGTGGCATGAGAAGTTACCCTTCACTTTGTTATGGTACCGCACCACATGTTGCACGTTAACCGGGGCAACCACCTACATGCAGGTTTATGTTACCGAGGCTGTCATCCCAGCCGAGGTAGAGATTCCTTCTTTAAGAGTCATACAGTAAGCTGAGCTCAACGTTGCAGAATGGGTAAGGAGCTGCCATGAGAAATTGCCCTTATCGATGGAAAATGAATGAACGCACTATGTCACGACCAACTTTATCAGAATAAAATGTATAGAGCTTTCTACAAAAAAAGTCAAACCGAGACAGTTCGCACCTGGATAGTTGGTATTGATGAAGATCTTCCCACACCAAGATAAAGCCAAAGGGAAATTCTCTCCCAACTGGTGGTATAGTGGTAACTTGACGCTACACCAAGGTAGGAAGAGCGGATCGCAATAGCTTTTATCTGAATAAAGGTTGGGATCGATTTCCTCAAGGAGCTAGTAGCGGAGTTGGATTTTATGTCTAGTCTAGAGATGTGTTTGTACTCATGATATCACTTCAAAAATCTTTGATTCTTTTGATTTTTATAACTATAACTATAAAATTAATGAATAAAACTAAATTATGCTACGAGAATATTGCTAAGTTGTATCTAATGTTAAGAAAGGCACTAGGGTCGTGACACTACCTAGGTGGCTAATTGATGGGTAGGTGTTACTAAGGATAGATTGACATATTTGGGGCTTGTGCTATAACCGTTGTACAATTGTACCCACTCTCACACCTCTCGGTAGAGAGAGTGATTTTTCCCAATTAACTCTCTCCAGACCAATTAGGTAGGCCAATTTGATCAAAAAACTAGGGTTCAAGTAGGGTGATTACTCTCTCGAGATTTAACCCGTTAATTGGGACTATCATTTCTCATGAGTCCATCTTAATTCCTTGTTGGGTCAATTTTGGGGTTATGGACTCTCTTTCTCAAGAGGAGTTAGACCCACTAAACTTGAATCAATGTTTGCAACCACAATTTCGAAATTAAAACATAAAATCAACCCAAATAGCAAACACCCAAAATCATTCTAAACCTAGATGGCAACACCCATCAATTGTCCACACTAGGGTTGAGCCACAACCCTAGCTAATGGGTTTATCTACTTATGCTAGATACAGAAATTGAATAAATAGATGAAGAACTAAGCATAATAATTGATTACTAAGAAGAAACTACAATAATCTGTCGTTAATAAAGAGCAAAAGTGCCCAAAATGGCTACAAAAGTGAGTCTCACGAGCGCTGCCCAGTGTGTAATATAAAACTTGACCTAAAAATGGTAAAATGTTTTATTTATACTAGGCTGGAAAAATTGGACAAAAATACCCCTGCAGAGTCAGTGCCGATGCAAAATGGACCGTGGTCGCACTAGCTCTTGGACTTCTGGTTTCTGCTTCTCTGAAGTTGAGGACCGCAGACGGCGAGGAATTGCATCGCGGCCGTGGGGGAAGTTGGCGCGGCCGCACAGAGACGAACACGGACCACATTGCATGGAATTGGCAATTTGTTAACTTCTGAATCTTTGCTCCGCGGACCGTACAAAAGAGTAGCGCGGCCGCAGAGCCTGACAACGGACCGCGCAGAAGTGTACCACGCCTGCGTTGCCTCCAGCTTGAATATGTCCACTCTCTGAACTTTCTAGTGTAGCCGTATTCACTTTTGCGCGGTCCACACTATGTACTCTTTTCCTCAATTCACTTAGTCTTTGACACTTGAGCATGTTTCACTCCTTTTTGAGCCAATCTTTGACATTTGTCATTTTGCCGATCAAACCTTCAATCAAGCACAACTTGTGAGCATTTTGGGGTTATTTTGTAGCAATTTATAACCAAAGCATAGGCAAGTACAAGCATAAAACATGTTATAATCCAGACTTATCAACTCCCCCAAACTTAAACCTTTGCTTGTCCTTAATAACATTCAAACTTTGAAAACTATGGATCGAGTGTGACACAAGAGCATCAAGAATTGACTCATTATATCAAGGAACTCTCTTGATCACTTTGGTCGTTGTGGAACCCAAACTCATATATCCTCAACTCTCCATAAGCAAACCTCACCTTTTAGAGTATAAGCACATAAATCGAGGTTAATGGGAGTTTACTCGTCTCTCTGAAGGAAAGGTCATAAGTCCGGCTCTAGGTACCATATGCTTGACAATCATGTAAGTATTCACTAATGCGAGTGTCATCCAACTCAAGATTATATAGGGCTTTTGTGGAGTTAATGTGAAGGCTTTTGGGTAAGGGCATATGTTTTTGTTCAAGTGGGTTCAATCTTCCCTTAAGCACTTCTTTTGATTCATTGGCGCAATTCACTTGACTCTTTGAGTCATTTCACCTCTTCCAAGGGGTTAGAGAGACACTTTGTCACTCTTTCTTAAGCAATTCAAAACATTTCTCTTTTTTCTTCTTTTTCCACACCTTTTTCACTTTTATTTTTCTTTGAGTCCTTTTTTATTATTTTTTCACATTAGGCTTTCTTTTTGTCTTTTTCTTTCCTTTCTTTTTCATTGCTTTCGTTTTCTTTTTTGCTTTTGTACCTTTTACCCCTTTTTGTTTCCTTTCTTGTCTCTCCCCCCAAACTTAGGCTTTGCCATTATTCAAGGGAAGATGTGGGTGCCAAGAGAGAGTAAAATTTAGAATGGGTATAGGCTTGTAGCATTGGTTCATGAAAGAAGAAGGTTTAAAGCTCAAAAGGGTTAACTAGGGATTATCGCATTGGTAGGCTATGGAATTGTTCAACTTATCATTTGGATCAAGGAGAGTCTATAATCAATTCTCGAGTCGAATTTCACTCAAAATTTTGCCTCAACAAACATTCGGGGCAAGTTCTAGACCATTGGCTTGAGACTTGGACTCATAATTCAATTTCTCACCACACATACTCAAGGATTTTTTAAGACATAAAGTCGAGGGCCCACAACAACCTTAGATACGATTGAGCATATAGTCCCGAAAGACCACATGATATTGTTTTGGTCAACTCAAGAGTCTCAAGGTCACTACTTTCACCATTTAAACACAACCACTTGTCTTTGACCATGGGATCACAGGCAAATGTGTTAGGCCCAAGTGAAGCTATGCTTGAAGTATCCTTAACTAAAAACTACTAAAAAAAAGAAAAAAAATGCAAAAACATACTCAAACTCTTAAGAAGGTTGTCACGCTATCCATCATCGGGAAGAGCCACCGGGTTCACACAATACTCCACTCTTGGAAAGAACCATGGCATTAAGAAAACCAAAGGCTTACTAAAAATGCCAAAAAAAAAAAATAAAGGGCTGCGAGCCTATCTACGAAGCTAAAAATGAATTTTTTTAACGAACATATGAAAATAGAAAATAGAAAATAGAATGAATATTTATAATAGAGGATTAGAATACACAATGGGGGATGAATATATACAAAAATGTAACTTAACTTTATATACAGACCAAAATGGAAGATAAAAAGTATGATAAAAGTACTGAATGTAAAGTTATATACATACCAAATAGAAAATCAACCAAAAACATAAACTGAGCCAACTACTATATACAATCATCTAGATAATCAACAAAAAAGTAAGGCGCACCTCCACGAATAAAAGATGGCATTGTCCCCAATGCCAGCTACCTAAATAAGCATAAAAATTCATAAGAAAGGATATAGGGGCTCCCTAGGCCTGGTGAGTCTGTATGGGATCATCAGTGGTCCCCAAGTCCTCTGTAAGTGCGGGAACCTCAAACTGGCTACCGGTCTCCCGTTGCTTAACTGCTGGGACTTGGGCCTATTCCTGGACCGGCTGGATGTCAGGTGAAACATGTGGCAAAACTGGGATAGGCCTCCTGTGGGGCTACCACCTCAATAACTGCATCAGCTGTGCTGGGGAGCTTTCTCTTCTTCCTTGGCAGGCTGGGGCCACATCAGCTGTGGGCCACATTAGAGTAGAATTCCCTGATCATGTGCGCATTAGCATCGATGCACTTCTCCATGAAAAACTCTCAACCCTTTCTAGTTTTGAACTCCCTCTGCAAAATAGGGTTGTGGGGTAAGAGGTCAGTGTCAATAAAGCTCCTCTCCGGTATCAACTTCCTCACCGGCCACCACTCCCTAAACTTGTGGTAAGCCACTTGGATTACGAATCTATCTTCCCACTCTTTGGCTTTCCTAGTTCCCGCAATTACCCCAATTTGAGGTTCACCTCCCTCATCTCCGCCTGCACTCTCCCTAGATAATAAAACTATGGGGGGGG